>CM071942.1:40047500-40092500 GCA_036784905.1 Acrossocheilus fasciatus | reverse complement strand
GTACTTATTGTGTTCATACTGTATTGCAAAACACTATTGCTGCTATTGAGGGGGGATACGGGTAAGGTTAGGGACAGGTTTGGTGGTATGGGTAGCTTTAAGGGTGGGTTAAGGTGTAAGTGATGGGTCAACAGTGTAATTATAAATGTAATTACAGAAATTAATTACAGATGTAAGTACATATAGGTATTTTTAAAAAATATAAGTACAATGTAAAAACATGTATGTACACAGTAAGTGCACCGTACCAAATGATTAATTCAAATGTAAGTACATAGTAGTTAAGGCCACCTAATATAAAGTGGGACCTTATATTTGATATGGTATTAGTTTAGTAGCTGAATATAATTTTAATTGATTTTATTTTATTTTATATATTATTGGTTTAGAAACGGTATATACTGATATGTTATATTTGATTAGTTAGTGACTTAAATGTTGAATACTTGATATTTTATTAGTTTAGGCACTGTGTGTACTTAAATACACACAAATAAATGTTATATGTGACCCTGGACCACAAAACCAGTCTTAAGTGTCAATTTTTAGAAATTGAGATTTATACATCATCTGAACGCTGAATAAATAAGCTTTCCATTGATGTATGGTTTGTTAGGATCGGACAATATTTGGCCGAGATACAATATTTGAAAATCTGGAATCTGAGGGTGCAAAAAAATATAAATATTGAGAAAATCGCCTTTAAAATTGTCCAAATGAATTCTTGGCAATGCATATTACTAATCAAAAACGACGTTTTGATATATTTACAGTTGGAAATTTACAAAATATCTTCATGGTATATGATCTTTACTTAATATACTAATGATTTTTGGCATAAAAGAAAAATCTATAATTTTGACCCATACAGTGTCTAAATATTTGATATTATATGTTATATTAGTGACTTATTGTCACGTGTGTGTGTTCCTGTTTAGTTCCCTTTTGCCCTTATTTGGTTATTTTCTTGTTCTTGTTAATTTGATTGATTATTCCACGCACCAGTTTTGTTAATCAGCCTGTGTTTATTAGTTCCTATTTGTTCCTTGGTTCTCGGTCCTGTCTCACGTCGTTTTATGTGGTTGACTTTGATTGTATTAGATTAGTGACTAACCTTAGATATGTTATATATTATTGATTTAGGTGCGTTGTGTTTAATGCTAAATACTATATATAATTGCTTCATCTTATTCAATGTCAGTTTAGGGAGCGTGTATAGTGATAGATGTTATATTTGATTAGTTTAGTGACTTTAAATAGCACTTGACATTATATGTGATGAGTTGAGGGACTGTGGTCAGTTCGTTGCTGAAGTCCAGACATTATAATTATGAATGAAATAGGAGTGCTGTTATATAGGTGTGTGTGGCTTCAGCTCTGTTTGGGATATTAACGCTGTTTAAGATTTGTTGCTGTAGCAATGTAGAGCACTAAAACTATGAGTTGAATGCATTACACACTCACACACTCAGACACACACCTCCTCTGAGACGTGATTTATTTGCCTATTACCTCCATCAGTAATGTGAAGGAAAACAGACACGCACAATGTGTGTGTGTGTGTGTGTGTGTGTGTGAATGAGCAGAGCAGTAAAAAGCTTGACAGGCTGAAGATATTTTCCTTATGCGCATGTGTGCGTTTGTGTGTGTGTGTGTGTGTGTGTGTGTGTGTGTGTGTGTGTGTGTGTGTGTGTGTTATGTCCAGTTGAATGGAGAAATCACAGCGCAGACAATTGAAGGTTCAGAGTGAGCAGCAGCTCTGGGTGAAATAGATAAAAAAATATGTTTCTTGATCTCAATATTTTTACAGTGTTTTGACGAGTGAAAGCGCTCGGGGGAATCCTCCATTCAACTGCAGGCACATCAGCTATTGTTGAGAAGTAGATGTTATATGTAAGAAGTAAATTCTGGTTAAGGCAAAATAATGGTCGTGTTCTCAATTTTATCATTTTAAATCAATTTCAGTCAACCAATTTACGCATGGGGACAGAATACTTGAATTTATTAATGAATGACCCCAACATTTTTGGAGCGCTGATGCAAATGTATCATTGAATCAGAATTGAATCATTGAATCAGTCTGTCTGCAATCAAATTCCAAAAACCAAGTACTTAGAGTATATTACATTTTATAATGCTCATAATCAGATTACAGTTACTTTTTATGAATTACATTATTACGTATTATTCACACAATGGCAGTAAATCATTCATAATTTATTGATTCCCTCTAATTCTTATTTTTTCTCTTTTAAATTTTCTTTTCTAAAATCCTAGTGTGTCATATCATTTAGCTTTGACTATATTCAAAATATCGGATCATGTAAATGCCATTGTAAATAAATTTGCAAACCATGCTTTTGAATTTGGATGAAAAAAGCACCTCTCAAGCAATTAGATCATGTATGAAACAAATAATTATTAAACACTGGTGATGTATAACGATAAGACAGTATGTTCTCATCATAACCAGTATCATTCAGTACTGATTCTGGACAAAATATTTCAAACCTTGAAGACTTTGGTCATGCAATGCCATTGTTATTTTCATGTTTATTAATGTTTGTTCATGTAATGCAGAGATTCCCAAATGATTTGACAGCCAAACCCATAAGAGATGAAATATTTACTTGAAATATCTCTGAGGAACTTAATATTTCAATAATTTAACAACACATTCGCATGTTTAAAGTTCTCTGATGTCTGTTAATGGTCACACTGATATGCAGGTAAACAAAATAAATATTTTTATTTTAAGTGTTCAAATGTTTAAATAATTTCTTTTTCATTCTATGATTTAATTAATTATTAGCTTTTTATGAACTTATCTCTCTATCTGTCTGTCCGTCTGTAATAATTTTATTATAAAATGTTCTTTTATGTTTGTTTGTTTGTTTGTTTGTTTGTTTATTTAGGCCTTTAGGCCTATATTTTATAATGTATCATTATCACTATGTATCGTTTTTATTTGTCATATTATGAAATACACACACACACACACACACACACACACACACTCCAACATATATATATATACTGTAAAATGTTATTATTATGTTATGGGAAATATCAAATTATTGTTATAGGAAATATTATAATACAACATACAGTATGTCATAAATGATCAATGTATGTGTCGCCCGTCAGTAGCGAACAGATATGCAGTCTATTCTTCATCATAAACCTCACAAAGCAGCTGAGAGAAAGAGGATTGGTATTCACATATTCACCCCCTCCACAACTATTCACACACATCTCTGCATTTACAATTCACAGGTTCACACATGAGGTGTGAGAAGGATGTGTTGAAGACGAGATGAGTTTGGCCTTCTGTCCGTTAGACCTCAAGTGTTAGACACCCACTCACACACACACACACACACACACACACACACACACACGCACACGCACGCACACACAGAAACCAACAGGGAAAAATAGATATTTACACCCACACGTGAACATTATGAGATAATAAAGCGAACGAATAGCACAAATGTTTGCTTTGATCTGAGAATATGGCAGATATGAGCATCATTCACATGTCCTGTGAGCTGTATTCTTCACCTGTGTGAAGAAACCAATCACACACACTGTCAACTGCACTCAAAACATCACAAGGAGATGAAATCCAGTGCTATAATGAATTTTGCGTTACTTATTATTATGTGGAGTGCAAAAGTCTGAGAGAACATCCGTTATTTTTCCATTTAAATCTTGAAATAAACTGTTTTTTAAAATGACCATGTGAAATGTTAGAAATATTCTGTGCTATTTCTAGGTGACTAATGAAGTGTAAGTAAATGAGCCGCCTCTTTGTCTCCTTTCTCCACAGTCTTGAGGAAGACGTTTGAGCAGGAACCCTTGGGGAAGGAGGTGTCACTCGAACAGGAAGTGCTGCTGCAGTGCCGCCCACCCGAGGGCATACCGCCTGCTGAGGTACTCACACACACACACACACACACACACACACACACACACACTCTCGCTTGCGTGTGTCAATACCGTACAGATCAGCTTTGCCTATAGGGATGAATGTCAAGCTCTATCCTGTGTCGCCAGCTGTCAAACAATTTTTTTATAATTAAATGCACTAATTAACACGTTAAATTGACAGCTCTTATTCATATTAGTAGGGTACAACAGGGCTGAAGGCATACTTTAAGAAAAATGTGCTTTTCTCTACTCCTAGAAAATATATATATGTTTTTATTAAACATTGATGGAGCAACAGATTTTGTGTGAAAATAAATGATAAAAGTGATTTGTTTTGTTTAAAAATTAGTGCTGGGCAACGATTAATTGCGATTAATCGCATCCAAAATAAAAGATTTTGTGTACATAATATATGTGTCTGTAATGTTTATACATGTAGACATAAATAAATAAACACACACATGCATGTAAATGTTATGTTTATATATTAAATATATTTATATATAATATAAATTATATGAATATAAATATATACATGTAAATACTAGTGCTGTCAGTGCCCTCCAGTGCCTGCTCCTCGCAAGAGCCCTCCTACGTCTCCGCTGGTCCTGTCCAGCTCCACACTTCCAGAGCGTCCACTCCCCCTGAACCCCAGACTGAAACCACCTCTAATTTCCCAAAGGAATTTTGGGGGGGGGGGGGGGGGGGGGGGGGGGGATGGGGTAGTACTAGGGCTCCTGCCGTAGAGGCCGAGTTGGGGGCTGGGGCCACGGCCTCGGAGGCAGACACGCCATGGCCGCCCGAGCTCCCTGAGACGCCATGGCCTCCTATATACCCGAATCTGCCATGCCTCCCGAGTCTCCCGTCCCGCCATGGCCTCCCGGGTCTCCAGGAATGGGCGCCACCCTGGATGCCTCCAGAGCGCCCAACCCCCCTCTCCGTTGGATGTTGCTAGGCGCGGGACGCGCTTTCCAGGAGGGGGGAGTAGTGTCAGACTTTGTCTCTATGTCTTGTGTTTCCCCTCCTCTCGTGCCCTTATTTGGTCTTCCTGTTCCTGTCCTTGTTTTGTGTCCTCATTAGTTGATTAGTCCCTAGCCGTTTGTCATTAATGATCTAGTTTCACCCTGTGTTTATAAGCCCCGTGTTTCCCTGCCTCAGTGTCCTGTCTGATCTTCTTATCGTCTATTGGTCTTTGTTTGATGTCTCCAGTGATCCCTGAGTTTGTCTAAATAAAATTAATGATCGAAGAAGTTCCTTGCCTCCTCGTTTCCCTGGCTTCAGAGTGTATGTGACAGTTACACACTACGCCGTGAAGGACTGAAATCCTGCAGCACCTGCAAGGTCCCCCTGCTCAAGAAAGCACATGTACAGCCTGTCTGAAGTTTACCAATGATTCAGAGGAGAATTGGGTGAAAGTGTTGTGCTCAGATGAGACCAAAATCCAGCTCTTTGTCATCAACTCAACTCGGCGTGTTTGGAGGAAGAGGAATGCTGTCTATGACCCCAAGAACACCATCCCCACCGTCACACATGGAGGTGGAAACATTATGCTTTGGGGGTGTTTTTCTGCTAAGGGGACAGGGCATTGAAAATGGGTCGTGGATGGGTATTCCAGCATGACAATGACCCAAAACACATGACCAAGGCAACAAAGGAGTGGCTGAAGAAGAAGCACATTAAGGTCTTGGAGTGGCCGCCTGTCTCTTGACCTTAATCACATAGAAAATCAGTGGAGGGGGCTGAAGGTTCGAGTTGCCAAACATCAGCCTCGAAACCTTAATGACTTGGAGAGGATCTGCAAAGAGGAGTGGGACAAAATCTCTCCTGAGATGTGTGCAAACCTGGTGGCCAACTACAAGACACGTCTGACCTCTGTGATTGCCAACAAGGGTTTTGCCACCAACTACTAAGTCATGTTTTGCGAAGGGGTCAAATACTTATCTCACTCATTAAAATGCAAATCAATTTATAATTTTTTTGAAAATAGTTTTTCTGGATTTTTTTGTTTTTATTCTCTCACTGTTCAAATAAACCTACCATTAAAAAAATTAATTGTTGCCCAGCACTATTAAAAATAAATGTATTAGGTGAGACACGTCCTACACATGCAGTATTTATACAAGTACTTTAGCCAAAGTAACATGTTTTGAATAACATCTAAGTTACTTGTTCAAAACAATCACTCTACTTTCAAAATATGAAACTATAAATGTATCATTCAAAATGAAAACAAAAAAGTCTTAGACACTTGCTGTTGTCAGACTTTGTGGACCATGTTCATATGTTAATATGATGAAGTAGGCCGCTGGTTATTCTGCGAGGACACCTGTGTGAACTTGAGCAGAACTGACTTCATACATCCATGAAAAATGACCTTGAGAGTAGCTTGTTAAATCTCAAAGTTTGTTGTGAGAAAAGCTCGCACATCATTTGAATGCAGATTCCACTTTTTAAAATAATGCATTAATGTCCAAAGGTTTTTTGTGATACTGTATGTGTGTATACAGAGCTTGTTTATGTCTTTCTGAAGCATCAGTTCCACTGAACTCTAAGGTCTCCTGAACTGTGTGAAAGTACACTGTAAATTGAGGGGAAAAAAACACACTAACCTGACTGACTGATTCACTGTATAACAATTTGGACACATGTTGTGTGATCTTAAAAACGTTTCAATATAAAGGTTTCCACTTAATTTTTTTAAATTAATTTCGTAGACAAATATTAAACCTAGAAGTGCCTATAAACATATAATTTTATATTTTAAAATATATTTTAATATAATTTTATTTTTGTGACTATTTTAAAAAATGTATGAAAAGGAGTATTAAATTAATTAATTAAAATTTTGTAATTAATTTTATAATTTATAATAGTTTAATAATTTTTGTAGTTTTAATCATTCAGAAAACAGAAAAATATTGATTTGTACCGTATAGTGCAGGAAAATCATTAATTAAATCAACAAACGTATTAATTTTCTCACTTTTAATTATTTTAATAATGCATTTTTTTAAAAATGTATTAATTAAAAAACAGAATAGGATGACTAGAACAAGACAGTGCAGAAAAATCAGCCGTCAAGTATATAAAATGATTATTTTTATAATTAATTTGAATCTTTTTCATTATTTAATTTTTTTAGAATATTTATATTATAAAATTATATATTTTTGACTAATTTCTTATAACAATAATAATGATTAAAACAGAAAAGAATGAGTTGAACTAGAGAGAACAGGAAAATTAGTCATGAAATAAAATTATAACAATTAATGTTGTACTTGCCTTTTTTTTAGTTTGTTTTTATATTTCTAATCATTTTAAAAACAGAAGATGAGTTGAACCAAATAATACAGGAAATTATTAATTGTTAATGAAAAATTATTAATTAAAAATCATTTATTTATGTATTAAAAATATTTTAATAATTTATTTTTTCAAGTTTTTTTTTATCTAACTTTTTTTATATAACAGAATAAGATGATTTGAACCAGATAACACAGGAAAATCTGTCGAGTTAATAAAATAATTATTTTTATAATTAATTTCAATCTTTTTTTTTTCAATACTTTTTATAACTATAATAATGATTAAAACAGAAAAGGATGAGTTGAACTGGAGAGTGCAGGAAAATCAGTATCCAGTATACACGATCCTCCTTCATTAGTGTTCTTCAAAAAGCGTCTTAGGATGCACCTCATGAAGGTGGAGTGTTGAAAAGCTTAAATATCAGAGAGTTTTCATATATTTTTTCTATCAGTTATTCCAATCAGTGTTATTTCAGAGTTTTGATGGCTTTCCTGTTTCTCCACAATGTGGACGGTGTGTCTGCTGCAGTATGCTGGAGTTGTGTGTATGTAGTGTATGCTCTTGTGTGCATGTGGAGTTTGTCTGTCATCATACAGTACGTGTGTTCAGAGCCGTCAGAGTCGTTTCTGCTCCTGGCTTTGACCCGGAGGTCGAGGGTTCCCAGAAGACCCGTAAACGACAGCTGCGGCTCCCAGAGGACACTTCACACACACACACACACACACACACACACACACTCATTTGGGGCCGAGTAAGTTGAGATGTGAAGAAGAGCCATGTGAATTCCACCGAGTGCTGCAATATCTCTCTGTTCCGCTCGCTGACTCCGTCTAGACTGAAAAACCTCTGTCCCGTCCCTGCATGTTCCCGGAGGGCGCTGGGAACACTGTGACCCGGTCAGGATATACATTTTCATGTAAATATCATTTGCTTTTCCTGACCAATGCGAGTGAGTGACCTCTGTGTTCACCGGACGTATTTTCTAAACACCCACAGCGTGAGCCGTGGCCATTAGGGACCCGGAGCGGTCTGAAATAACAGTGCAGAAAGACGAGACCCGGCCAATCACAGAGCCCTCATTAAAATCACACTGTTTCCATGGCGATAGGATATAATATACATACAGGTTAACCAGGACACACCGGCGGGCCATAGTTAGAGACCAAAGACCACTACTTTATACAGTCACAATTATATTCTTGCCCTCTGACACACACACACACACACACACACACACACACACACACACACACACACACACACACACACACACACGTGTAAAGAGTAATACAGTGGCAGGAGTTTATATACTGAGGGAGCTGTATTTGTACGATGAATGGTGTGCTATTCATAACATCCGTAAAATCTGCAGAAACCATCAGGACGCAGTGGGAAACACACATGCAGATACACTTGAAGCACTCTAGAGACGCACATAAAAACACACATATACATACACATACACATATACATACACACACACACACACACACACTCACACTCACTATTGAGATTCCAACTGTATTTCATACTAATGCTGTTAAAGCTGCTCTGTAACTGTGGCTTTCTAAGCTCCCAGATACTCATAATTTAAAGTAGTTTAAGTAATTTAAACAGTCACGCTGCACATTTCATAAATATATGGTTCATTCTCAGGAACGCTGCCATTTTTTGTCCCTGTAATTACCAGGAAAAATCATAGATACTTAGTCACTAGTCTGTTCAAAGATTTTTTTTTTCTTTTTTTTTTTTTATAAAAGCCTCTTCTGATCACTAAGGCTGCATTTATTTGGTCAAAATACAATAAAATCAGTATTATTGTGAAATATTATTACAAGTTAAAAATAGCTGTTTTCTATTTGAATATATTGTAAGATGTAGTTTATTCCTGTGATGCAGTGCTGAATTTTCAGCATCATTACTTGTGTCCTCAGTGTCACATGATCCTTCAGAAATCATTCTAATATGCTGATTTGATGCTTTTTTTTTCAGGATTCTTTGAAAAAAGTTCAAGCAGCATTTATTATTAATAGAAAGAAGCAGCATTTATTAGAAATATAAATATTTAACATTATATGTGTCTTTACTATCACTTTTGATCAATTTAATGTGTCCTCACTGAATAAAAGTATTCATTTCCATTAAAAAAAAATCTTACTGACCCCAAACTTTTGAACGATATTGTGTATTATATGATATTTATGTATTTGTTTTTGCTTTTTTTTTCATCTAAAATGCTTTATCCATTTTCTTAGTTGAAGAGAACAGAGCTAGTTGTCACACCTTTTTTTTTTTTTTTTTATCCTTCGGTGAATATTTTTCATGGTAAGTGTATATTTGAAAGTCAATTTCAGTTTTCTTATTAAAGTCTGGGCTGCAAAAAACTATTGAACATTTCCACTGTTATTGCCTAGGACAAAAAGATACAGTTCATTGAACATATGCTTTATTTATGGCATGCCATAGCAACTTAAATTCTAACGTAACAGTTTAATTAGTCAGTATATCATGTAATTAATTCAGTCCATTTGACTAATTCACTGACATCTAGAATAGAATAGAATAGAATAGAATAGAATAGAATAGAATAGAATAGAATAGAGTAACACAAAACTGTAACATACAAAAGGATCATTGTTTTGGCCATCATAAATTCAGTCATAAACTGCATGACATTACTATATAAAACACATGTGACAACCTTAGTTTGGAGGGCAAAATTCACACACACACGCACACACACATTTTTAACTATCATTTATATTATTTATAATTGATATACACTGTTTAGATAAAACAACAAGATTGGTGTTTTAAAGTAACACACAAAAGCACTGCTATTGAAAAACCTCACATTTGTGTAATTGGACAGTTGACTTGTGATAATTTCTCCATGTGACAACTAGCCCCAGTCTCCCGTTTCCAAACGTACTGTGTCAGGGTTAAAATAATAGTGTTTTAGGGTCAGGTTTTGGGTTAGTAATTGCTTTTCCAGTGTATATGGTGGTTAGGACTTACTTTGGGCGTGTGGTGGGAGAATATAATTAAACTGCGTGCTTTACACCGCTACTTGTTGGGAAAAAATAGCTTGTTAGTAAAAGCGGCACTATTTGGAAACAGCTAAGCTGCTGTCACGCTACTGACAAATGTAGTTAAGTTAGAAACACTGCTTGTTTTAGCTTCTTCTCAGTGCTGCTCCAAACACAAGTTCAACAGAAAGCTGCAAAACAGCTTCCAGCAGCATGTTTGGTGCTCCTGCAGCCTCACAGTTACAGGAATTAATATCTCCTTCATTAGCTCAGAGCAAAAGCACTTTACTGTGTTTTATGCTAATGAAGATGGAGATTGTTTACGGTAACAGACTTTTATGGCGTGCCATTAATTAAATGTGCTGATGTTCTGTATGTTGGTAATGTGTCAGCGCGTGTGTAAATTTCAGAAATGCATCTGCAGATGGAGTGAGTTATTGTGTCCGAGCCGGGTTAATGCAGTACACATGCTGACATGCACACGCGAGGTCAAAGTCATAAATTCATATCTGTAAGTATGTGTCCATTGAATAATAGCATTTGAATATGGCTTGAAGTATAAAAAGAAATAATAATAATAAAATTAATTAATAAAGAAATACATTTGGGATGTGTAACACTCTTTTGCTTACAAAGGCTGCATTTATTTGATCAAAAATACATAATTTGTTTTAAATTTATTGTATTAAATTTTAAAATGTAATTTATTCCTGTGATGCAAAGCTGAATTTTCAGCATCATTACTCCAGTCTTCAGTGTCACGTGATCCTCCAGAAATCATTCTAATATGCTGATTTGCTTCTCCGGAAACATTTATTATTAATTGTATTATTAATTGTGTTTTATATTAATTGTAAATTATAAACAGTTTTGTGGGGGGAAAAAAAAAGTTTTTATCTAACCAATCTGTAATCTAGAATTTATAATTAATATCATTTATTATTTGTGATTTTTTCCCCCCTCCAAACTAAGGCTGACACATATGTTTTTGATATTATTATATATTGTGCTGAAATGCTAATTAGCCTGTTTAATAACAGATTTCCTTTGTAAAAACAAAACAAAAAAACTCCTTACAATGTGACAACATGCCCAGGATTAACTTGCTGAATAATAGTATTTATTTATTTATTTATTTTATCTTAGGTTTGATTCATAGTGTATCTTTAATGCAAGTATGCTGTACAATGGTTATTGCAAGTAAGTTGTTTAATTAATATAATAATAATAATAATAATAATAATAAATAAATAAATAAATACACTTGTAATAATACAATCTCTGCACTGTAAAAAGTGAAAGTTGACTTAACTTAAAAAAATTGAGGAAACCTGTTGCCTTAAAATCATTAAGTACATAATAATTAAAAAAAAAAAAAAAGTTAAGTGAACTTGACAATTCAATTAACTTATTTTTTTAAATTATTATTTACTTAAAAATTTAAAGGCAACGGGTTTCCTCAATTTTTTTAAGTTAAGTCAACTTATCACTTTTTACAATTCTTAATATCATATGCATTGCTGATTTTTAGGTAAATTTATTTTGTTTCAAAGATTTCTTGATTATGTTAAAATGTATTGCACTGCACTGCTATAATCTAAAGAATAAACCAACTTTACAACTGAAATAACACACATTTTACATGGAAGAAATCATATAAACACTACAACTGGAACATGTATTTCATTGTTTGACCATATAACCAATATCAATAAAGCCAGAAATGCTTCCTGATAAGATATTTATAATATTTATTTTGTTTTAAGGATTTTGACATTAGTTCAAACTTAGATCACACACACTGCTATCATCTAAACAATAAGCTGTTTATAAATAATAAGTTTAGACAGCTTTTCACATTAAATAACACATTTTATCATTTAGCAGAAATAACCAACTTGAACAGCTTGCGAATCTATTTTGATAGAGGCAAAAATGTTTCTCGACAAGAACAGCATTCTTTGCTGAACCTAAAGTGCTTCAAAGAAGCCTTATAGACACTTTATTTTAAAGGGAAAGTTGGCAAGGTGAAGCTGAGTGTGTGTGAGGAGGCTCTCAAGCGAGCGCAGAGGTCAGGAGGAAGTGTTTCAGTGTGTGTGTGTGTGTGTGTGTGTGTGAGCGCTGTACTACTTTAACATGTGGGGTTCGTGGGGAAGTGTGTGTTCATTATGCAGGACTCAAGGGACGAATCTCACACGCTAAACACACCTGATCTCCATGATGACCCGTAACCGCAAATCTGGCCCTGCTGTCTGCAGCTGTCATTTATCTCAACACACTTTCATTCTCCTGCCCTCGCGTTTTTTCACTTCCCTTTCTGTTTTTTTATCCCCCTATCCAGTCATGAACACAACCGGACCATAAGATCAGGCTACTTGAGGACATTTCTCTGTTAATATTAAAATATATAATATAAAATAGTGCTGTCAATTCATTAATCAAACCGAATTAATTAATTACACGCTGTACTTACTGATTAAGTATCTTGATACATTTTGATAACTGCTGAGAAAAGCTTTATTTGGAATGATTATTGCTAAAATTACACACGTCCGAGAGCATGAATTATTCATTTCATTTTCTAATTTTGCATTAATTTGTCTAACTGTTTATCATTTTTATAATTAATTTGACTATATTGATGTGTTGAACTGAGACTTAATAATATATATTCATTTTAATTACGTAATTCTAATTTTATTTATTTATAATTGTTACATATTAAATAAAAAATATGTATATACTTATATATATATATATATATATATATATATATATATATATATATATATATATGTATATGTATATGTATATGTATATGTATATATATTAAAATTCTTTATGAACTTGTACACGCTTTCTCTGACTCTCACAATTCAACGCTATTGTACTATAAAGAGTGTAAAAGGCCTCTTTGAATGTAAAATGAATAATAGGCTGCAATATAGTTTTACAAATCCATTACGTCGTAACAGATTCATGAAACAATCCGGTATTTTAGCTTTATTGTGTACCTTTTGGAATTTTGAGTTCTGAAAGTTACAGAATGTTCATACACGGCGAATTCTTTCATTTCAAGAGATCAAGGGAAAATAATATGAGGCCTTTAAGGGATTCCTTCTGTAAAACAGTAAATAGATCCTGTGACCTTTTTTTCTTCATGTTCATTTTATTGTTTTAACGGATGCTCTCTTAAAGCGACTGCCTCCAGACAATTAATATAACAAATAAGAGTGATGATATCAAAGGTTACACGCAGAGCTGCAGTGTGTGTGTGTGTGTGTGTGTGTGTGTGTCTCTGTGGAGTTTGTGATCTCTGGAGGTTCTCGGTGCATCTGTGTTGTGATTAATGACCGTCTCTCTCCACAGAGAGCGAGACACAGCACAACAACAGCTCAATACAGCTCTCATCTCATTTCTCCTCTCTTCTCCTCTCATCTTAGCTCTCCTCTGCTCTCTTATTGCTCAAAAGTTGCTCTTCCATAACTCAGCGGAGACCTCATTATACTCCATTTAAGTTTCGTCTTTGTTTCAAGTATTTATTGTAGAGAGAAATAATTATAGCTACAAATAAGACCTTTCCCCCTGTTGAATCGATTCAAAATAATAATAGAGAGAGAGAGATGAAAACTTATTTGTGATTTGATGTCATCGAATGAAACTGAAACATCAAATGAAGCAGACTTCAATGTTCTCAGTTTCATATACAGATAGATAGATAGATAGATAGATAGATAGATAGATAGATAGATAGATAGATAGATAGATAGATAGATAGATAGATAGATAGATAGATAGATAGATAGATAGATAGATAGATAGATAGATAGATAGATAGATAGATAGATAGATAGATAGACAGACAATTATTCATCTGTTATTTCTCCGCTCCATCAATGTGCATCCGTAGGATTTTTTCATCCAGCAGTTGAAAGTTTAATAATGTCTAATAATTTCGAAAAATAATTTGTGATTCAAGGAATTGTTCTTGTCTGAGAAGAAAAACTAATAGCGATGCTTGTCTAAGCAAACACCAGTAATTAATAGCTGATTTAATGCACTTATCACATGAGACAACAGTGTCCAGTGTGTGTGTGTGTGTGTGTGAAAGGTATATATAGCTTTGGGCCTCAGTGACATGCTTCGATGGCCCAGTTCTGTCTGTTCACCAGCCCCCAACCCTCCCTCAGTCTGTGTGTGTGTGCGTGTGTGTGTGTGTGTGTGTGTGTGTGTGTGTGCGCGTGTGCGCGTGTGTGTGTAAGAAAGATAAATTTCCCATCCGCCCAACTGCGCGGAGGAATGTTTCCGCTCTTGCGTCTTTATTTAAGTCGGCAGCAGAACTTTGATGGCAACACAAAAGAAACAGACAGAACGACTTTATCTGCTGAAATATTCACGCAGCCATTTGCTCTTCAGAAACACACGCTCAGATCTCACACACACTTCTCCGACCTGAGTAGGAACAGGAAGCTGATCAGAGATCAGAGTGTCGGGATCAGAATATAAGGAGCTTTATGACAAAAAAGGAGATTTGAGGGCTGTGCTCTCAGTGGAAGACTTGCATACTGCGCAGTATACACTGAAATATATCTACGTTGTTGTCACATGACATTACATTTCATTTTATTTAAAAACATTTTTCTATATTATTTTGATAAAATTTTGCTGAATTAGTTGTTGTTCACAATCTATTACAGGCTTTTTGTCGTCTGATATAATACTGATATAATACTTTTTTTAGCAAATAAAAGGCCTTTTAGTGTAATTGTACAAATGTCCACCTTTAGCTTGTGGTTCACGTGTTTTTTTTTGTTTTTTTTGCTGTGAAATCTTTCTTGATCTTTATAAAGTCAACAGAAGAATAACTTTTATATTATTAGTAATATTTCAGGATGAAAACTTATTAAACTGAAACAGTTTAGGTTTACTTTATTATCCATACATCATTTTTATAAAAACCATGCTAAAATGTAAGTATCAAATATGATCAGACTTGTTTATTTATCTTTTAATCATCACTTTATTGTTTTGCATTATATGTTTTGAAACTACAGAAATAAATATTTGAATATCATCTTACTAAGACATTATTGGGAGATTTCTATGCATTTTATGTAAGCAGTCTGCTATATTGTTATAGAGATCTCATTGATTTATTACAAGCATTACATCAGAATTTCATCTTACTTTTTGGCAATATAAATATCAGCAACTGCACCAAATTACATATTTTTGCTTGGTTTGAGCCTCTGAATAAAATTGAGGTGTTCTTCATCGAGTATGAGCTCCATATTCTCACTATATCATACTATATGAGCCATAAAAGCCTGATATATCAAATATGATACACAACAAAACACACTAATAGATTTTATTTTATATTTTGTCTAAAGGTTCAATAAACTGTTCCAGTTTTTATGAATTTTCTTATTATTATTTCATATGTCAGGCTGGTTAAGTACCTTTACAGGGCTATTTTCATGTCAGAAATAAAACTGATACTTTAATCTAATTGCAAATTAAATAATGAATGTAATATAGGAAAATTTGTGATTTTTTTTTTTCTGGTTTATCCATCACACTAGAAACAGTAGGTCAAGTCAAGCACACTGCATTGTGGGAGACAGATATGGATACAGCGTGTTTGTGTGTGTGTGTGTGTGGGGGGGGGGGGGGGGGGGGCTTGTCAACTGGTAGTTTCACTGACTTAATTAACAACAGCAATTGTGCCAATTATGTTAATGAGACTGCTAATGCCAAGCAGTCAATAACACAGACTTACTGTGTGTGTGTGTGTGTGTGTGTGTGTGTGTGTGTGTGTGTGTGTGTGTGTGTGTGTGTGTTGTGTTTGTATAATGTTGCTATCATGTCAGTTTAGTGTGCTTGAGAGTGCTGAGTGGTTGTTACACTAGTAATCTACTGACACAGATGATTATAGAAACACAATAAATATAGAAACAGAAATATATTACAACCTGAATTCTGGAAATGTTGGGACGTTTTTTTTTTTTATTTGAATAAAATGAAAACTAAAAGACTTTCAAATCACATGAGCCAATATTTTATTCACAGTAGAACATAGAGAACATAACAAATGTTTAAACTGAGAAATTGTGTAATTGTATGCACAAAATGAGCTCATTTCAAATGTGATGCCTGCTACAGGCATGTTTACCATGGTGTAGCATCTCCTCTTCTTTTCAAAACAGTTTGAACACTTCTGGGCATCGAGGTTATGATTTTCTGGAGTCTTGATGTTGGAATTGGGTCCCATTCTTGCCTGATATAGGTTTCCAGCTACTGAAGAGTTTGTGGTCATCTTTGACATATTCTTCATTTAATGATGTGCCAAATGTTCTCTATAGGTGAAAGATCTGGACTGCAGGCAGGTCAGCACCTGGACTCTTCTACTACGAAGCCATGCTTTTGTAATAACTGCAGTATCACCCCTTTTCCACCAAGGCAGTTCCAGTGCTAGTTCGGAGCCAGAGCCTAGTTTCAAACCAGTTCTTTGTCTTTCGACACCCAAAGCACCAGCTCCGAACCAGGAAAAGCGGTTCGTAAGTAGCACCAAAACATTGCTGGGCTAGAAGGAAGAACCGCTTGCGTAAGGGGCTGGGGCAGGGTTACCGTGACCAACAAGACGAACAGAAACTTTGGACCGCCATATTTGAAATAGCAGCTAAACATGAACACGTTGGATTCGCCGTG
The DNA here is from genome assembly GCA_036784905.1 of Acrossocheilus fasciatus. Taxonomy (NCBI): domain Eukaryota; kingdom Metazoa; phylum Chordata; class Actinopteri; order Cypriniformes; family Cyprinidae; genus Acrossocheilus; species Acrossocheilus fasciatus. The sequence goes on along the minus strand of CM071942.1, from coordinate 40,075,515 downwards.
TTTGGATGCCAATGTATGTTCACAAAGCCATGAACATCAATTGCAACGCAACATCCACCATTGTTGATAGTTTGTTTAGGCTTGTTTGGGATGGATCGGCGCTACGCGGACCAGTCAGTGCGAGGCATCGAGGTGCTGGGGGAGCGACTGGAAAGCAGACAGCTCTTTATGCTTCTGGATCACTCTCGCGGTGCTTTAGTGTGTTGTGTGCAGATCGATTTGTCTGCGTGGTGCTGATGCACCTCGAAAAAGTCTGTTGTGTTTGCCGCGGCCGCGTTAGTGAAACGAAACATGAAACGTATTGTGACGTAAGACCTGGCTCTGTATTGGCTCTCTAGCCTGTGGAAAAGCAACCAGTTCTTAAAGGGCTCGCCAGTTGAACCAACTAAGAACCGGCAATAGCACTGGCTCTGAACTAGCACCTGGTTCCTGCTGATGGAAAGGGGGTATATGTGGTTTTGCATTATCCTACTGAAATACACGTTGTCTGGAGGGGAGAATATGTTGCTCTAAAACCTTTATATACCTTTTAGCATTCATAGTGCCTTCCAAAACATGCAAGCTGCCCATACTGTATGCACTTATGCACCCCCATACCATCAGAGATGCTGGCTTTTGAACTGAACGCTGATAACACGCTGGATGTTCTCCCTCCTCTTTAGCCCAGAGGACACGACGTCCATGATTTCCAACAAGAATGTCAAATTTGGGCTCGTCTGACCATAGAACACTTTTCCTCTTTGAAACAGTCCATTTTAAATGAGCCTTGGCCCACAGGACACGACGGCGCTTCTGGACCATGTTCACATCCTTTTTGCATGATAGAGCTTTAGTTGGCATCTGCAGATGGCACGGCGGTTTGTGTTTACCGGCAGTGGTTTCTGGAAGTATTCCTGGGCCCATTTAGTAATGTCAATGACAGAATCATCCCGATGAGTGAAGCAGTGTCGTCTGAGGGCCCGAAGACCACGGCCATCCAACAAAGGTCTTCTGCCTTGTCCCTTACGCACAGAGATTTCTTTAGTTTCTCTGAAACTTTTGATGATGTTATGCACTGTAGATGATGAGATTTGCAAAGCCTTTGCAATTTGATGTTGAGGAACGTTGTTTTTAAAGTATTCCACAATCTTTTTACGAACTCTTTCACAGATTGGAGAGCCTCTGCCCATCTTTACTTCTTAGAGACTCTGCCTCTTTAAGACATCCCTTTTATGTTATGTATGTCAATTAACTTAATTAGTTGCTAGATGTTCTCCCAGCTGAATCTTTTCAAAATTTCTTACTTTTTCAGCCCTTTGTTGCCCCCATGCCAACTTTTTTGAGACCTGTAGCAGGCATCAAATTTGAAATGAGCTCATTTAGCGGATGTGTAAAATTTCTCAGTTTAAACATTTGTTATGTTCTCTATGTTCTATTGTGATTAAAATATTGGCTCATGTGATTTGAAAGTCTTTTAGTTTTCATTTTATTCAAATTTAAAAAACGTCCCAACATTTCTGGAATTCGGGTTGTACAGTAATAAAACAGAAATTAAATAAATTTGTTAAACACATAGTCACTGTTGGATTTTGTATACATTCAAATAGTTGTTTTTTCAAGAGTTCTGGCTTTAGGTTTAGGTAGACCATTTGCTGGTCTACAAGTTATACAAATTAAAGTTGGCCTGGTAGCCAGTTGAGCTGGTTTCAGCATTGATGATACTAAGAGCAGCAAATCAGCATATTAGAATGATTTCTGCAGGATCATGTGACACTGAAGACTGGAGTAATGATGCTGAAAATTCAGCTTTGATCACAGGAATAAATTACATTTTAAAATATATTACATTAGAAAACGTTGAATATTATTACGTTGTAATAATATTCAATAATATTAATATTCCAGGGTTATGGGAAAAAAAGCTACTGGATTTAAATAATTTTCCTTTCATATATTTCTACATGTCATTCTTAGTAATAGTAGGATTCGTTTCCCACTGATGTTTGAATGAATGTTTTGTTTCTCTAAGAAGTTCATGAAAAGAGTTCATCCAGCTGATAGAATTCCAGGGCGGATCTCTCTGTCTGTTCTCTGTGAAAATAGAAAAATCTTTTCACAGCTTTCTTCAAATATCTGTGTGACACACACACACACACACACACACACACACACACACACCTCGGCCCGCAGACGACACTGCTGGAGGAGGCTGTCAGCCGGGGCGTCTGATCACAAAAAGATGAAAGAGACATAAACTGATTCTACTTTTACTATCTTTCTTTCTGTAGATACAAAAGAAATCAGCTCAATGTGGCCTGGCATGATTGTTAGAAAAACATTATTTCCAGATGATCCAATATAATTTACCACAAGGAATTCAGAAGAGATACTGTAGCAGATCAAACTAAGAGAAGCATAAAGGCATAGTTCACAAATAAAAGAGTGAAATTTTCACTAAAATGAAAAAATCTGTCATAATTTATTCACCCTCTTGTCATTCCCACCTTGTATGACTTTCTTTCTTCCATGAAACACAGGCTGTGTGTGTGTGTGTGTGTGTGTGTGTTTCATCTACTGTGCTTGTTTGAGCTCAAGGTGAGAGTAAATTCCAGGTGTACGTAATAACAGCATTGGCTTGTGCTTCATATCCTCCACTGCTGGAGTTTTATTAGATGTCAAAATACAGTCTGAATATTGACATCTGCAGGATGAACACTGATGTTTATTCTATAGAGAGATAGAAAGGTTTGCTGTGAACTCAGATGTCAAATTGGACACAAGTCTGCAGATAATATACACAACAATGCAAAGGTTTGGTGGTCAGTAGGATTTTTTCTTTTATTTATCATACATCATGATTTCAGTTAATTGCTGTTATTTGAACTTTCCTTTCATCAAAGAATCCAGAAAAAAATGTATCACAATTTCCTCAAAAATATTAACTGTTTTCAACATTGCTAGTAATAAGAAATATTTCTTGAGCAAATCAGCATATTAGAATGATTTCTGAACAAACGTGACACTGAAGGCTAGAATGAAGCTGAAAATTCAGCTTTGCTCCATAAATAAGTTACATTTTAAAATACATTACAAAAGAAAACAGTATTTTAAAATTGTGATAATATTTTGTAATATTTCAGTTCAGTTTATTTTTGATCAAATAAATACAGTCTTGTTGATAGGGCTGGGTGATATGACCTAAAAAAAAAAAAAAATATATATATATATATATATAATTTTTTTTTTTTTTTTTTGCCCTCTTAGTTCATTAACGGTTTGCACTGTAAATATACTCAACTATTAAAGGTGTTGTTTTTTCTAATGAAAGAGTGCATTTCTTATCTTTCATTTTTGAAAACAAAGTAAATGTATTTTGCCATGTGAAAAGTAGAAAATAACCAGCACCTCTTGCAAACTAAATACATTTTAAATATTGTCATTTGAAAAGTAGCAAGTAACTTGTATCTCTTTCAGAGGTTCTGAATTTCAGTTTCGATTTCTTTTCGATTTATCGTCCAACACTACTTGGTGAGCAAAATTACATTATATAGCCTTGGTGGTAAAATTACATTTTAAAATATATTCAAATAGAAAACAGTTATTTAAAATTATAATAATATTTCTGTTCAATACACTGTATTTTTTATCAAATCTTGCCAACCCTAAATAATAATAATAATAATAATAATAATAATATGCATATGTAAATATGCATTTTTTATTTATTTAGTTTTTGCTTAAAATTCTTCATTGTAATATTTATTTATTTATTTATGCCTTTTTGGCTTGGTACTAATATAAATATCTATTTTAAATGTGATATAAAATATGATATAAATTAGTAAATATGCTTTTTTCACTCGGATTGATAAGCTTAGATGCAGATGAAAGCTTGCATTTTCCATCCTTGTGTTGTGCTTAATATTTCATCTTCTATACTAGCACTTCTATACTGAGTGCAAGGCAAATATCATGCATTTTACATAACCTAGGTGGAAGTCGTAGCCGAGGTGGATTATTCCTCTCATTACACCCAAACTCTCCATCAGTTTCTTCAGTCCTCTGCATGAAGACTTCCACAGCATTGCTGAATGAAGCGGTTCAGGTGTGTGAGATTACAGTAGCCGCGCTGCACACGCTGATCATCAGCACGATCGCTGAATGCGCTGCATAATTCACGATAGCCCACTTTGCACAGATGTAGAGCTCTTCAGCTCTTCGGCGTTGGTGAGTTCTTACAGGCCTCTGCTGGGAGCTCAGCTTCATGTACCTTCACTGAAGCCTATATATTACAGCCGCCCACTTCATTTCCCCTATGGAGCGTTCCTTGATTGCGAGGGCTCGACGCCGCTTACTTGAATCCACAACGAGACTGTGTGCAATCTTCAGAGCTCATGAAAGGATGCAGCTTTCCTTTCTGAAGAGATGTGGGTTTAAAAAGGTTTAGGACGCTTCCGAATTAGAGGTGTTATTGTGTTTTTGGGCCTCGCACACCTGGAGTTCTGCAGAGAACATCTTCAGCAAATATTTAAATGAGATTTCTGTGGTATTGCTGGCAGCGTTTGTGTTTATATGGGAGAATAAAACAACCTCAGATTTCACTGATAGTCTTCAAATACCTTCATTCCAGGATGCAAAATTCAGAACTGAAGAATCGTCTCCCTTTCAATTCATGAGAGTAAATTTGAATTGAATTGGCCGTGACACACAGGACAGTAATTGGAATTTGAAATGGAATGACAGAAAGAGAAATAGATTACTGAATTGCTTAATTTGTTACATCTTATGAAATCTATATGTCTGTCTAGCTTTCTGTGCACCCATCTTTATATAAATCCTTTCTGTTTCACAAAATGTTCTTTGTAGCGAAAGAAGGTTCTTTGGATTATAAAAATTTAAGAAGGAGATAGTTCTTTAAAGAACCTTTGACTGAATGGTTCTTTGTAGAACCAAAAATGGTTCTTATATGGCATCGCTGTGAAGACCCTTTTTAGCACTTTTATTTTTAAGGGTGAACCCCTGAAAAACAGCCCTTATCACCATTATGCCATTATCACTCCTCCATCAAGCTATACAGTTGGCACAATGCAGTCAGGCAGGTAATGTGATTCGACCCTCGACTGAACCGGTGTCCACTGCTCCAGAGTCCAATGGCAGCTGCTTTACACTACTTTATCCAACGTTTGGCATTGTATTTGGTGATGTGCGGCTTACATGCAACTGGAAACTCATTCATAAAGCTCCCTCCTCACAGTTTTTGTTAATGCAAGTGGAAGTTTGTCAATCAGCAGAGTGTTGGTGGCACCATGGGCCAGATTTACTAACACACTGAAAGAAATGGTACTTTTTTTTTTTAAGTCAAGTGATTGCAAATTATTTTAGCTACATTTAAATAATGAAAAAAAAAAAAATGTTGAGTTAGTCAACTAAATTTGTTTATTTAAATGTAGCAAAAATAAATTGATTGCAACCACTTACCTTAAAAAAATTGAGTAAATTCAATTAATCATTTTTTTCAGTGCTGCAAACCATCTTTTGGCATTAAAATAGTACTGTCAAGATTTGCTAAAGACGCATGAAGAATTAGCGCTGAAAAGGCATGAACAGTTATTTTTGTGCTTGACCTTATTCATATGCATTTGTAGGAGTTTCCCTTTCAGACGGAAAATTTATGGGAGGGGAGTGTTAAAATGAATCATGAAGCGCAATTTACTAACGTTTGCGGTCGTCAAATGACTGGTATTTGCACCAATATTTAACGCCCAAAAAAGCATGTCTTAAACTATTTTGCGCCTGTGCCGTAAGTAGATCACCCTCACCTGATGAGCATCTGCTCTGTTTATTGGCAATTACACTAATTTGTGCTGCGCTCGGGTTATTGCATTGGTATGAGATGTTGCATCTGTGTTCTTTAATTTGCACAGTGTCAGTAAATCACCCGCAGAAATTTCCACACCCATCGCCACTATTTTGGAACTGCGCTTTCGTCCTAATTTGCCCTGTTTAGTAAATCTGTCCCCACGCGCCTCAGCACATGGTAACCTGCTCTGTGACTTTACATGATCTTCTGCTGCTGCTGTTCCTAAACGCTTCCACTTTCCAATAACACCACAGGTGACCGTTGAATATTTAACAGGGATGAAATTTCACGAACTGAATGGCCCATTGTTTCACAAATGTTTGTAAATGTAAATTTTGTAATAGCAGTGAACATATCTTCTAAAATACAAGTCGTGTTTTTTATCATCTGAAACATGCTGAGACTTATATTCCAAAGCGACTCATACAATACATTTAACATCAAGCAAGCAAAATATGTGCGCCCACATTAGATATTGGTGCAGAATGAGAGATGCATATAGCCTAGCACATTTCACACAGGTTACTAGTTCGCTTTTTGGTTTATTTTATATTTACAATGCAGTTTTAAACCAAAACGATGCATGCGCTAATGGAGTGAACAGGAATCAAAATCATGCAACAGAGCTGCACGTACTCTCCCTCGCTCTCTCTCTCACTGCATCAAGTAACTTTAGTAACCTGTGCATTGTTTTACTTACTTGCTTTTGACACATCTGCTCGAACGACACACTTTCCAGTTGTGTCTGAGAAAAGGATATTTTTTTCAGACAAGCTTAAACTACTCAGCGTGTTCTATACAGGCGTGAATATTGAACGTTTAACATTATTAATTATACACATGTACTTCATAGACATCCTTAATCTCTAATAACTCCATTCTGCTCTTTGTTTGTTTGTTGATGTTTCTTTGTCTGTTTTTGGTATCGGAGCATTTTAATGAGTACGAGTACAGGACCGCAGTATTGGGCATGATACCAGTATCAGTGCATCCCTACTTCAGAAACACACACGTGCACATTTACGCATTCACCAGTTTCCCAACCTTCAGATCGATATATTCCGTCCTGAATAAAAACTTCTTCTTGATGGGGGAGAGTGTTTATTTTTAAAAATCAAATATCCATCACCTACACACACGGACGCATAAACACACACATCTATTCTGGCATGAAGAAAAAGCAATTATCTGAGAGATATTTAAATATTTCACAAAACTTCCCGATTGGTTTTGCTTTCAGCCTGTGTGTTTGTGTATGTTTGGTTGTTGATTCTGCGTTTGCCCGGTGGGCACAGGAACTCTGTTCTGGCGGTAAACACCAAGAGGAGAAAATGAGCAGGTGCGTGAAGAGCGTCTCTCTGCCTCTTTCATCCTGATCAGCAGACGAGTCCCTGCAGAGAGAAATCAGGCCGTCCAGAAACAGCCGTGATTGGGCCGAATGTGAGCTTAACAGAGACACGGCTGGAAGAGATAAGGACCAAATGTCAGTCACGCTCAAAGAGAGAGCACTACAAACATGCGGTTTACACACGGGTGAGCGTGCATTACTCGTCCAAAGTTTGGACACACTTTTATTCAGTGAGTTTTTTAGAACAAGTCATCAAAACGACATTCTTATGTCTCCTGAAGAAAATATGAGTGGTGTGGCCTCTCCTTGAATTCAAGTCATTTTTTAGCCTATTTTCTCATCCGTCAGACATCAAATTGCCTGTCTGATCACTAATGTAACAGCACAACTCTCCACAGCAGCACACATGATTTGAGTAATCATTGATGTCTGGAACACAAATGATATGGAATGAGTAACCACAACAAAGTTTACGTTTTATGGTTAGGGGTGTGTATTAATTTTTCAGCCTTAATTCTGATGCTGCTTAAGCATTATAGCCTACTATGAAATAACACAGATAGAATTCATGATTTACATGCTTAGCAGTATTGAAGTAGTCCTCATACGTACAGGCTTCTTTTCTTTCATTATCTGCTCTAACTCATCCTTAATTCAGCTTGGTAAAGTAATTCACACTGAAGCACAGCTTAATTAGACACAATTTATGATTATTATCCTGAACTAAAACTAATACTAAAACCATTAAAAATATTACTTGAAACATTAACTGAAATAAAATCATGTTAACATGCTTATAAACTTATGAACTTAACTATAAACTTATTTCAGCTAGCTGCCAAGGCAAGTTTACGTACTAAAATGACTAAATAAATTACTAAACTAAAACTTAATAAAAAAATATACATATAAAAAAAAAACTATAATAGTATATCTAAAATATACTAAAGTAACTGTCAGTCCGCTGTCGTGTGTGTCTTGTGTTCCCGCCCCTTGTGTCCTTATTTGGTCTTGTTCCTGTCCTTGTTTAGTGTGATTATTGGTTTATTCAGTTCAGGTGTGTGTATTTATCAGTAATTGTCTTGTGTATGTTAGTTCCTGCCTGTTCAGTTAGTGTTGGTCTGGTCTACTCGTTATTCCCCGGTGTTCCTGTCTGTGTTAACCTTGTCTTGTCTTGCCTTGATGTCATCATTAAAGACTATTATTTTGAAGTTTATCCTCGTCTCCGTGTTCCTCGTTCCTCCCTGCTGTGTGCACCGTGACAGTAACACTGGGTTACAAACTAATTTCATGCATTTTAAGCATAAAGTTAAGATCATACAAAACCTGCATGCAAACTTTTTACTAGTAGTCCGTGTGTTGTGGGGTCCAAATGTCTGAGACCACTGAAAAATGTGAAAATGCATCTATTTACATTATTGTCTAATTGAATGAATGAATATATATATATATATATATATATATATATATATATATATATATATATATACACATATGTATATACATATATGTACTGTATATATACCATATGTATATGTGTGTGTGTGTGTGTATATTTTATTCATTTTTTTTTATCAGCATTGCAAATTGAGTGATAATTTGGATTGAAAAATGAACAAGCTTTTGTGAATTTCTCAATATTTGGTATATATTTACATTGGATTTTATTTTAAAATCTCCTCTTTTCATTTTTATTTTAGTTGAAGCTTTTGTCATTTTTATTATTATTATCATTTTATTTTAAAATATAATGTCTATATAGTTTTTTGGTTATTTTAGTACTTGATAAATGTTGCCTTGGCAACTAGCTGAAGTAATATTTTATTTTATTTCAGTTAATGTTTATTTTATAAGTAATTAAGCAATGAAAATAAAGTATTAAGAATTTATGGGTTTTAGTTTGAATCTTTAGTTAACAATAATAACTCTGGCCATTAAAAGGGGTCACATGAACAGTATTGCTCATTTACATATAGTACAGTTGTTTAGTGATCTATAAGTAATGCAGAATCTGAAACATGTATCCTTCATTTTACATTCAGCAGTTTTTCTCCTTTTTTTCCACTGTTGTACGTGTGCGCTCATGTTTGACATCTACAGAACTGTGTACACTGTTTTCCGAGCTCGAAACAGGCGGAGTTGTAGATGAATATTTGAAACAGGTGTTGTATACAACAATATGTTCTCTAACAAGCACAGCGGGATGACAATACAAGCATATTGAGAACAACTATCCCATTCATGTTTAATGACATGGGTATGACAGAGGTATTACAATTTGAAGGTGGTTTATGAGGACACTGCCTATGTCCCCGTAATTCAAAAGGCTTAACCCCTAAGTCTAAATAGATTTAGGAAAAACAGCATTTAAATGATAATTTTGCTACAGTTTTTGCTTGAACATGTTAAACATATCTAATCAATTCGGGTAATACATTTTCATTTTCATTTTGCAACTAATGAAGCTTTAAAATATATTTTTAATTTGCATATTAAAACTAGTGTAGAAAATGGCAAATTCATTTTGCACTAAATGTTGCACATGGGAAAATGTAAATTTAAATACAGAAATATATTGCCATTTTACATATTGCATTGCCATTTTGCATATTACATTTCAAATTGAATTTAGCTACACATATGCTTCCATATGAAGGAGCTCATTTTCTGATAATGCTATTGTAGAAAGATGTGTGCGTGTGTGGAGGTGACAATAGCACCGAAATCAGTAATCTGAGGGTTTAGTTTGACAACTGGGAGTTGGGTTACCTTTGCCAGATGTAATGAGGTAAAATGCATAGGGAAGTGTGCATGCATGCGTGAGTGCTAATGTGTGCGGTGCGTTTGTCACAGCTGGAGAGCGTGAGCAGCTGATTGGGTGAGTTTCCCTCCTGCTGAGCCAATGAGAGGGTGATATTTTTACCCTATTCCCTCCAGACGAGCTCTCAGCATCCTCCAGGTACACCGCTGTGACACATTTACACACGCAAACACAAACGTCTGCGTCTCGCTGGCCTGATTGACATGCTGTAGTGTTAATGCATCAGATCAGGGATCAGAATTGTGATCAGGGCTAATGACTTTTCAACTGTTTCTGCATTTGGAGAAATATGTGTGGAGAATCTCTGTTGTAAAACCTAGTGAGCTGCCTAACTAGGCAGCATTTTAAGGCATCATTGGCTGTTCCAAACTTTAGGCAGCATAATGACACCGCCCTGTAAGAAACCTCATTTCGGACCAATTTTGAGGCAGCAATGCGTCTATAAAACAATCCCAGAATGCACTGCAGTTAACTCAGTGGAAAAAATAGTCAGGAGAAAGTATAGTGTCTCTTCTGCTCACCGAGGCTGAATTTATTTGATAAAAAAAACACCATAAAAACAGTGTTATTGTGAAATATTATTACAATTTGAAATAGCTGATTTTTATTTGAATATTTATTAAAATGTTATTTATTCCTGTGATCAAATCTGAATTTTCAGCATCATTACTCCAGCCTTCAGTGTCACATGATCCTTCAGAAATCATTAGAATATGATGATTTGCTGCTCAAGAAATATTTCTTATTATTGTCAATACTGAAAACAGTTGTGCTACTTCAGATTTTTGTGGAATTTATCGATTTAATTAATAACAGTAGAAAAACACACACACACACACACACACACACACACACACACACACACACACACACACACACACACACACAAACACAGGTACATAACATATAAACATACATGTTTCATTCATTATTTCATTCTGAAAATAAGTAATAGCATTGTTAAAAAATTATCCACTTAAAATTGTCTATTTTATCCAATATTTATGTGCTTAGAGTTTTTTTTTGACTAATTTGATTAAAAACTGTTATTCTGAATGAAGGCAAATCATTTTTTATTTTATTTATTTATTGTAGTATATCTTATAATTTCTGTAAAATTCTGTTCAAAATATGCAGATGCTTTTTAGACTTTTAAGAAAAAGACAGTCAGCAACAGTTGATTGGTCGAGCTGTGATTGGTCAGTAATGTATTTAGGGCGGGGCTTAGTGAAGGGTCAGATGTGTATTGAACTGTCTGCCGTTCAAATTCCTTTGATTTTGTGACATCCTCGAGATGCTCTTCAAGCTAAACCAGCAGCCACTTCCTGTTTCTGCCTCAAAATTTTATGGAGATATTGGCAGGCCACTTTTGTGATTAAACTCTGTCTAAAAATATCCTCACAAGTCTTTTGCCTGCATGCAATTTCCTTTTAATGTCTCCACAATGTTCTTTCTCTAAAATGTGTGCTATCGTTTTACAAAATTGCTCAAGCTCTGAGTCAGTGCTGCCCTGAGGAGTTAGCTTTGAAGCTAATTAAAACGTTTGATAATTTCAGACGCATAGGCGGATGAATGCGTGTACGGAGCAGATATTGCATGAGGACGTCCTGATATTACGTGTCCCGGATTGGCCCATCAGGTGCAGCCATATGGATTTCACTAATGTCTTCTCGTCTCTCTGTCTCTGTGCAGGTGGAATGGCTGAAGAACGAAGAGATTATTGATCCTGCAGATGATCGGAATTTCTACATCACCATCGATCATAACCTGATCATCAAACAGGCGCGGCTTTCTGACACCGCTAACTACACCTGCGTCGCTAAGAACATCGTTGCTAAGAGACGAAGCACCACGGCTACAGTGATCGTCTATGGTGAGTTTGGTGTTACTTGTGTTGAGTATAAAATGTAAAATGAATGATAAAATATTACCTAAAAATAAAAACAATGAAATCCCAAAACGTGTCTAAAAAAGTCCAAAAAGTATGGCCATAATAGTACAAATAGACGGAAAGTTACAAAGAAGTTTGCAGACTGTGAAGGTGAAAAAGACAACAAAAAAGCAAATGTGACATAAAAACAATTAGGAGATAAAAATAACTTATTTTTTTCTCATTTGCTTCATAGTTTTACATTAAAATTAAAGTTAATATTAAATTGAATTAACATATAATAATAATAATAATAATATTAATTATATAATACAATATAATGATTATATAATATAATACATAATAATATTAACTTAAAGTAAAAATATTCAAATAAACGCATGTAATATTAAATCGATATTTTATTTTAACATTTTTCAATGTTAAACTGACACCAGACAACCGTGAACATATGAATGTATTGTTAAATTATTGAAATATTAACTAGAGTATATATAGTACATGCAAATATATATATATAAAATATATTAAATATATATTTTAAATTATATTATATTAAAAATTTCAACATACACTTCACACACTAGTTTCAACCAGACTCAGTGACTGATTTTTGCCTTGTCTCTATGTGTTGATTTGATGTTGAGATGTGGGCGTGGCATGTAAGGGATAATCAATGGCTAGCTGTGCATTAAACGATTTGAATGCACAACGTGGAGGCGAAGAACCATCCGACGCGCAGCAGAGGGCGGTTGCCTCCGCACAGCTAGCCATTGATTATCCTGTTTATGCCATGGTCATTTGCCAGCATTCGCATATTAAAGATGTTAATAATATTTGCGCTGCAATATTTGACCGGAACGATAAAAATAATGGTTATTTTCGTCTGTAGTACTATTCAACCGTAACTGTATGTTACTACGGTTACCAATGTTTATAGGAAGCGCATTAATATAGAACGTGATTAAACTGACCTGGAACTAACTGTGCAGTTAAACTAATTTAATCAACACCTGCCAGCCAATCAGAATCGAGTATTCAGACAGACTATGGCATAATCAACAGTCTATGCTATGAACGTTAACTAGCAGGGGCGGAGCTTAAAGCAGACTGAATGATTGAAGGATTCATTAGAGAGAATCTGTCGATTTCACTGAAAGATCTAGTTGAAAGATCTACATTTTTATTGATCATTAAAATAAAAAATTAAACACATGCATATACGAATTGTTCACAATAAGATCTATAATATGCATTTAGAAAGTAGATACAGTGAGTTTTCTTTTCATGCCCATTTAAAAAGAACCAATAAACACTTGTGTAACCAGCGGCTTGTGTGCTTCAGTTTCTGGGAAGGTTTTTTTTTTTTTTGGCAAGCTTGACCACGGTCAAGTGGGAGAAGAGCTTTCATAAAATTCATTAAAAAGTTTCCAGATTGTAATTATAAGTTTGACGAAGACATGAATGAACCTTTTTTTACTAACTGGAAACTCATAATTACTGTAATTTCAACAGGGTGTGAATGCATCATTACAGCACTTGCAACTTCTTTTTCTTCTTCTTTTCAACACCTTGAAGCAATTAATTTAACAAAAACAGCTTGTACAAACTCCATTCAAATTTTGTTTTGTAGATCATTTCAGTCTTATGTGTATTGTGTGTATTGTGTGTGTTGTTGTTGTTTTTTTTTTTTTAAGCTATACTGGAACTTTAAAAAGAAATGTAGCATTACATTTGGAAAATTTCCATTTGACTGATTTTGTTACGGTGCTTGTCTTATTTGCATACTGAAATATGATTGTTTTACATTTTCTATATTATATATTGGATATATACATATTTCTCTCTCAGTTTCTTTCACTGTCATTTTACATAAAAATAGGGTACAAATTGGTAATCGCAACAAATCTCTTATCCTTTGGGGAGAATATGACTACATATGTTAGGTAAACCGGTTAAACCAGAGTTATAATATAGATAACTAAAACTAAAATCGTAAAAAAAAAACTGTTACATGAAATAAACATGAACTAAAATAGAATAAAATATAAAAAGAACTTTTATTTCAGCTTGCTTCCAAAGCAACATTTCTCATTTGTATTTTATTTAACTTGACAGAAATAAAAATAAACAGAACTGTATAGACCTGTTTAAAAAAAAACAAAATAATTAAATCAAAAATTCAGATTATTATTAATAATAATAATAGAATCTACTAAAATTATTCTTTGTCAAACATAAAATGAATATCATAAAATGCTGCTTTTATTCCAAAAAATTGTGACACACAGCATTCAACATAATTCTGACACTTTCTACAGCTTGTCAGGAAGTGAATAATCTCTTTCAATTTTCACGGACTTTGCGTGATTTTTACTGTGGAGTATATTATTATAGCACATGTCAAATTACAGCTTGACCTCCTGAGGTGGACGAATACCATTTTCTGAAGGTAAAGCACCTCCTTTCACTAACCCTTAGTTTAGAAAAGAACCAAAGCTGACTTTTTCAAAGATTTGAGCTGTAATTTGTACCCAATTTACCCAAGTGCATTCACCTCTTTTCTTTGGAAGCATTTCCCTCAGTCCTCTCCATTGTACTTAATATCCCTCATAATACCAGGTCCAGCTGTGATAAATTGCTGCATGGTCTGTTCAGATGTGTTTTAGCGGTGACTCATAGTCTGTCTCATGCACACACCTTTGCAAAAAGCCCTTCAGATTTTCACCCATCCTTCACATTAACAATGCACACTTCCCAGCCTCCTCAATGATTTTATTTGCATTAAAATATTTTAAGTCTTCTGCAAAATACTGCAGATATATATATATATATTTTTTATTAAAACCAAAAGCCTTTAGTTTATGGTACAGCCTTAAAGCATGATTTGCTAAAAGGCTATTTTAATATTGTATAATATATTAGAAGTTATATAATTTTTATTTATGAATTATAATTACACAATATATATTGTATTATATAAAATTGATTATACTAATTTAATCATTTTTAATCATATTTTTCTTATTCGTGTATAGGTATTATATTATATATTAGTATACATATTAGTGTATACAATATTATACTTTAATACATTGTATATATATCATTTTAGTTTTAGATAATTTTGATAATTTATCATAAAAATAACTATATTTGTTTATATATATCTGCTAAAAAGTAGTGTAGTCTGGGCACACTATCATACATTAAATTATGTTCATTTTTATCAGTTTCACCCTGAAAAATCATAAAGATCTAAGGATGTTGTTTGTGCTGAAGTTTGTCTTAATGACACTTTAACAGTTTACATCTCACCTCGCCAATTAATGCACACATACTATCTGTCAGTCTCATCAAGGAGTTTAAACACAAGTATCTCAAACACAGCAAGCACAATCTCACAGACACACGTGCAAACAACTTCTGCGTGTGAAGAGTGTTCACTGCCTCCCGCTGATGATCAGCCTGACAGGAGCTCTGTGTGTGTGTGTGTGTGTGTGTGTGTGTGTGTGTGTGTGTGTGTGTGTGTGTGTGTGTGTGTGTGTGTGTGTGTGTGTGTGTGTGTTTAGCGTCTGTCACACGTGTCACTGCACTCACACACATATCAATTACTCCTGCATCTGTAAAACACTCAGTCAGAGCCCAGAGTCGAGCACGTTTCTCGCACCGCTGAACCTTTAATAGCTTGTCATCATTTTGAAAGATAGAAAATGGTCTGTTTTTGCATCTGAAAAGCAAAGCCACTCTATTTCTTGACCTAGATTCTCAAAGCATGAAATCTGTTGTGTTGTACTCCAAACTTTTGCAGTTGTGAAGTTGGTCCACAGTGAAGTGGTTGTAATATTCCTGTGTTTTGGTGTGTGGGAGCTTCGGTGAATTTGAGTGAATGTTGCTTTCTGAATGAGTATCTGATGTCCTCTGGACTAGTTCTGCTTAGGCATACACGGCCGGATGTTTTCTAAATGAACATCTCTGAATCCATCTATCCATACATCCATCCATCCATCGTTCGTTCTATACATTTTTTTTTTTGTCTGTTTGTTTAAAAAACATTTTAACTTTTCAGGCTATCATTCAAAGACTCTGTCAGCAGCCTTTGCTTTTCTAAATAAAAATTCAGTTGAATTTCTTGGAATTTGAAATAATTTGAAGTGCACCTATTATGGGTTATGAAAGGTTCATATTTTGGTTTTGGGAGTCCCCAACTACAGGTTGACATGCATACAAGGTCAAAAAACACTTTCATTGTTTTATAATATGCATTTATTTTTATGACTCCCAAACGATTCGCTCAACGGTTCATTTTTCCAAACCCCTCCTTTGCGTGAGGCTAATCTGCAGTGATTGGTCGATTGGTCTCATTTTCATTACATCATGCCTGTAATGCCTGATAAAGCAGTGTTTGTGATCTCAGTGCTGCTTTGTGTACAACGTTACCAGGGAAACCGCTATTTTTGCTCCAAAAGCGCACCTAGTGGCAAAGAATGAATTTGCATTTTCATTCAGACCAACGCGAAAAAGACCAACAAATGGGTGGGCAATATTCTAATGTTTTATGTTGACGAAACGGCTTGGGATTAGTTTTAAAAACGACTCGTTTCAATAATTCAGAGTCGACACTTTCTTTTGAGAGACAAGAACTTTATACATGGTGCACTTTCAGATTTAAAACTTTACAGGATGTTTTCATTTACTTAGAGCTGTGTTACACACTGGATGAAAGGTAATTTTCAAAATTACATAATAGGGGCACTTTAAATTCTACTTACATTAAAGGTGCCATAGAATGTAAAACTGTATTTACCTTGGCATAGTTAAATAATAACAGTTCTGTACATGGAAATGACATACCATGAGCCTCAAACACCAATGTTTCCTCCTTTTTATGTAAATCTCCTGCATGAAAAAGGCCACTGAAAAACAGGCGAATCAGAACATAACACCGACTGTGACTTCACAGTCGGGATCACTACACCCCCAACATTTGCATAACGTATACCCACCCGCTCATGTTCTATGCCAGCCATCAGACGAACCTGCACAGCCGAATCATCAGAAGTTCTGCATGTATTGTGAATAAACAAGCGAGGACAACAGCGAAAATGGCAGATCATGGAAATAAACGTTATGTTCCAGGCTGTGCAGGGGTTGTGAAGTGAAGGGATGGGTTGGTGTCTGTATTCAGAAAGGCACAGAAAGCAAATAACGCCTTCAATGTAAAGCGCTTTGAGTGCCTAGAAAAGCGCTATATAAATGTAAGGAATTATTTTTATTATTCTAATAAAATAACGTGAGCCACTAAAGGGACATGGTAGCTGCTTGCTAGCGGTAGCCTGTTACATTACAGTACATAAGATTTCACTTACCACATAAACAGAGTAAGGAGAGATGACTGAGGATGATAGTGAATGATTTACAGATCCTGAGCACCACTCAGAAGTATCTGATCTTGTAAAATGTGTGGTAAGTAGGCTACTGCTGCTCCATAGTATAAATAGAGTACGTGCGATCGCGGATCTCGAAAGTGAAAGTGAAACTAAAACGCGATTACGCATTTGAAAGCAGTTTCAATGACATATTGAATTATATACATATATTAATAGCGGCTCTCTGATGCCCGCACTTTATATACAGTATAATTACCCAATGATATAACTGCGTGAGAAAGTATTGAAATATATATTGTCCTCCCTGTGTTTCCTTCCTGCTGTGTGAGCTACTGAAATGAGCCGCACTGTGAAACAGCCAATCAGAGCAGAGCTCGACATTATTATTCACGACCCTTCCAAATAAGGTAAAACAGACCATTTCATTGTAGAGACAAATCCTAGGGTTGTAAATGGACATGTAAAACCATTTCTGGAGATATTTTGCCCTTACCTAAGCCACATACCTTCTATGTAGATATCAGAGAACAATTTAAAATACTGTATCAATGCATTCTATGGCACCTTTAAATTTTTATTTCAATTCTGTGTCCTGTTTTCTACCTCCATTGAAATTTGAGAATTGATTTGGCATTTAACATGTATTCTCAATGGGATACACTGGGATAAAATAAAATTGACTTGTTTTTAACTGTACAAATCAGTCTAAGTGTACGCAGATCCCTAGTTAGGCTGCATTAATCAGCGGAAGAGCTGCGACTGTTGTGAAGACGAGCATTCTCACCTCTCATGGGGTTTTGGTTACTTTGGTGTCCTGCCTGTTTTCATTGGTAATCTTCACTGATTAAAGGTCTGTGAAAGCGGGACTGTGTGTGTGTGTGTGTGTGTGTGTGTGTGTGTGTGTGTGTGTGTGTGTGTGTGTGTGTGTGTGTGTGTGTGTGGGCTTGTCTTAGATGGTATCTGATGCTTAAGAAATGATTTTTCTCCAGTGCTTGTTCCTGTCATCCTCTCCTCCTCATCAAAGTGGATTTAGTGACTCAGTGTTTTGGGGTTTGGTCTTTCCTGAGCGATGTCACGCTTGAGATCAGCTCTCTAATGCTGGGCGTTTAGTTAGCTTTGGCGCAAAGCGCAAGTGTGACAGTGTGTGTTTGTGTGTGTGTGTGTGTGTGTGTGTGTATGTGTGTGTGAGTGAGTTTACTGTGGGTTTTAAGTGGTGTGGTATTTAGTGGTGTTTGTTAAAACATTGTTGCTCCTACTAAGTGCTAAAGAGATAGTTGAGCCAAAAATGGTAATTCTGTCATCATTTACTCATTTACATTTATGCATTTTGCATTTGCTAACCCTCTCATGTCGTTCCAAAATTGACTTTCTTTCTTCCCTGAAACACAAAAGAAGATATACATATATATTCATTTTCATTTTATGGTGAACCTTTTAAGGATTTGAACAAACCCTAAACAACTTTGGCAAGTAATTGTCTTGCACATAGCAATCTCTTACAATCTCTTGTTATTTTAGTATTTATACTATTTAAGTATTTATTATAATTTTGAATTAGATTGTAGTTTTATACTTTTTAGTTTTTATTGTTAGTAATTAATGTTTTAGTAACTAATGTATTTGTCATTTTTATTATTTTTTTATTCTATTTATCTTCTCTTTTTTTTGTAATTTTAGTACTTCAGCTAATTTTATTTCAGTTATTTGCCAGGCAACACTTATAATTTTCATTTCAAGTTTTATTCCAGATGAATTTGAATCAAACTGATTTGTAATAGTTTTGGGTTCAGTTTTAGTGAATAATAACAACACTGTCAGCAGTTTTCATTCTAATTTTTGTTGAAGTTTTTAAATTTTGTCATGGTTACTAGTTTTTTTTTTTTTTTACGTCTGTTTTGCAGTAAATTTTATCACTACTGTAGTTATTTCAGTTAGTCGCCAAGAACTATTTCTAATTTCTGTTTTTTCACCTTTTTTACAATTAATGAAAACTCATTTTAATAGTTTTCGTTTTAGGTTTATCTAACGAAAACAACACTGTCAGCAACCATCCAAATTTGCCATACTTAGCTATGCCCTAGCAACCTCTCAAAGCACCTTAGCAATAATTTAGAACGCCATAGCATCGTGCTGGTGGTGAGTTTTGCAAATTGCTTCAGAAAATGTAAAAATCTAGTTTGTGGTTGAAACCTTTTTAATGGTGAGAGACAGAAAGAGAGAGACAGAGCTCTGGAATGAGTCTCGTTCTTTTGGATGTATGGCCTCATAACTCTGAAATGAGAAAAATGGGAAGGAAAAGGAGGAATCTACTTACAGCTAATCTACTCCCTCACAAGAAACCAAAGACACACACACACACACACAGAGAGAGCTGTGGAAAGTGTGTGAGGGGAGTGTGGTAAGTTAATAGCAGCAGAGGGAGTGACACAGTTTAAGAGTTTAAGAGCTTCAGTGTCTTTCTCCGGAAAACTCAGATGGGAAGAGCATCACCTCTCCTCAACACGAGAGTGAAACACTCCTGTGTGTGTGTGCTTTTCTATTCAGGTGGGGACTTAAACCTGAATACACACAGACACATGGGGACTCGTGTCACAGTGGGGACCTAAATTGAGGTCCCCACGGGTAAACAAGCTAATAAATCACACAGAATTAATTCTTTTGAAAACCTAAAAATGCAGAAAGTTTCTTGTAAGGGGTAGGTTTAGGTGTAGGGTTGGTGTAGGGAAATAGAATATTCAGTCTGTACAGTAGAAAAAGCATTACGCCTATGGAGAGTCCCCACAAGGATAGCAAACCAGACGTGTGTGTGTGTGTGTGTGTGTGTGTGTGTGTGTGAGAGAGAGAGAGAGAGAGAGAGAGAGAGAGAGAGTGCGTGAAGGTAAAAGGATCCGTCAGCTGGAAGATAGACTCTCACATACCAAACACAGCTGCTCACAGCACAGTTCACTTCTGTCTGTTTTCTGCCTCTCAATATTTGGTTTGTGTCTCTTTTACTCGAATGAGAGCAAAACAGGAGATGCTTGAACAAAACTTGATAATAATATTCTCCTGAATGATGTGAGATGTTACAAAGAGCATCAAATGATCGTTGATACTCATTTATTTACCTTGGCTTAGACACTTCTTTGCAACAAACATTTCTTTGTCTGAAATATTTTTTGTCAGAACTTCAAAATGCAAAAACTATTTTCTTTTTGTATTTTCATGTAAGATTAACATTTTCTCTTGCCATGAGCCATAATTACATTAATTTACTTTCTCAAGAAAAAATAGCAATATAATATAATATAATATAATATAATATAATATAATATAATATAATATTATATAATATAATATAATATTATATAATATAATATAATATAAAACTATAAATGTATTAAATACAATATCAAATAAACAAATAAAAATATAAATGAATATAAATGAAAATAGAAAAGTTATTGTATTATTATATTATATTATACATTAATATTACACTGCTGTTCAAAGTTTGAGGTCAGTAAGATTTTTTTAATGAAATTAATACTTTTATTCAACAAGAATACATTAGAGTGATCAAAAGTGACAATAAAGATATTTAAATTGTTACAAAAAATACATTTTAAATAAATGCAGCTCTTTTAACTTTCTATTCATCAAAGAATCTTGAGAAATATTTTTTTAAATATATATATTAAAATATAAAAGTGTTATTTTAACTTATAATAATATTTCACAATATTACTGTTTTACTGTATTTTTTAAAAAAATAAATAAATGCAGCCTTGGTGAGCATAAAAGACTTTCAAAAACATTAAAAAATCTTACCAACAGCAAACTTTCGATTGTTGCATAAATATAGCTGTATTTATTGTTTGTCATGTATTACCTCATAAATATTGTATTTTCAATGCTGAGTGTATGTTTAATTTCTGCACCTTTTCCAGGGGAACTGCTTTCTTCATCGCTCTGCAATGTGAAAGAAATGAAAAACCTTTCTTTGACTAGTAGTAGGAGTACGGAAAGTTTTTTAATACATTTATATTCATTCATTTAGCAGATGCTTTTCAAGGTGACCAAGAAAAGATGCAAAATTCAATGAAAACATATGTGATAAATCATATGGAGTCAACAATATTAACACTACCGCAACATCACAAAAAACTGCAAAACAGTACAGAAAAACATTCTGAACAACAGAAAGTGGCTTTCAGATGAAAGAGTTTGTGTTCCAGCCATTAATAGACAGATAAACCCTAGCTTTATTTGCAAAAATTAAATTAAACTCTTTGAAACCAGCAGTAAAAGGAATATTAGCTGCAGTGGCTGACTGTATATGAGTAGAGGATCATGTACAGCCGGTCGTTCATTATCACAAAATAATGGGTTTATTTTGCAGTGTAATATTACAGCGCGTAAGACGGCTGCTTACCAAATAAAAAAGTAAATAGACATGAAATATTGATTTGGGCTGAAATCATTACGTGCGAAGAAAGCGAGTGTGGAGTGATACGAGAGACGTGGTTGTGTGTTTCTGCAGTGAACGGCGGCTGGTCCACATGGACAGAGTGGTCGACCTGTAACAGTCGATGTGGGCGGGGCCTTCAGAAACGAACCCGCAGCTGCACCAATCCCGCGCCTCTGAACGGGGGCTCGCCGTGTGACGGACAGGCCATCCAAAAAATCGCCTGCACCTCCGTTTGCACAGGTATACCAATCTACTGAACTTAATTTGATGAGAATGAAAGTGAGGGCAGAGGAACAGAAGTGCATTTGTACACTGAAAAATAACAAAAAAGGTAGTAGTGAAATTGTGAACATGCTTATTAAATACAGCACATGTATCGTTGTCTTTAAAAGACTTACTATTGTTTTTAAATGTCATAGTAATTTAATAGTATTTAATACATTAAAAATTGTCATAATTTAATAGTATTTAATAAATGTAATATTTAAAAGTAAAGTCATTTTACAGTGTATATATTAATAATCGTACGTATTGCATATGTAATTGTTGCCTAAATATAGTTGTATTTATTGTTTGTCATTTAGTACCTCATAAATATTGTATTTATTTTGTGTTTAATGCGGTTGTGAGAGGTGAAAAATATTATTGCTCTTAATATTAATAATATTACTTTGAATATTTAGTTTTTTAATAAATTAAATTAAATTAAACTAAACTAAATTAAATTATGTTAAGTTAAGTTAAGTTAAGTTAAATTAAATTAATAAGCCCCAAGAAGCCGTGGTTTACAGTGAATTTATAACAGCTAAGGGATGTTGTTAAAACCCCTTAGCTGTTATAAATTCACTGTAAACCACGGGGCTTTTTGCTTTTATAAAACAGTTATTCCATACGTAGTAAGGTTTCCCAAAATAAAACAGAGTAAATAAAGTGTGATGATAGTTGTGGTTGCAACAATGTAGTTGCAACTTTGAATGCGGCTCAACCAACTCAACCAAGGAACTGTCCGTTTCATAAATTAAATTAAATGATCTGCTATAAATCATATGGAGCATGACTTTACAGTGATCATTATTATAGATTTTTATTAAATTATTTAAATTATTTTTATTTTAATATTTTTCAGTTCTCAGTTTAATTTCTGTTCAAGTTTTAGTAATTTTATTATGTGCTTTTGCTATTTTTATTAGTTTTATTTTTTTTTTAGCTTTATATGTATTATTTTTTCAGTTGTAGTTGTAGTAATTTTAGTATTTCATCTTACAGTTTAACTTCTCATTTTAATTTTTCATCTTTAATAATTTCATCTTTTCATTACATTTTATTTCATTGCAATTAACAAAACCAATGTTATTATTTTATTTGCAGTTGTAGTTAACAAAATCAAGACTGAATTACAAAAGCAAGTGTTCATAAAGATCTGAGTTTGTAATCATGATACTACTCTGGAACTAATTATGATATTTCCGACATGACGTAAATGCACAGTGAGGTCAGTTCTTAAGCCTAAATGAAACACGATGAAGAATTTGGTTCAGATTTTTTCCTCCATTGACATTTATTCATTTGGCAGTCGTTTTTATCCAAAGTGACTTCCAAATGAAGAATTCCTTCCATAAACAGAAGGATGGAAAATTCACTGTGAGACTACTGAATTACAAGTGAGGAATTCCTTTCATAAAAACTTGATTCTTTTCCAGTCCAGTTTGAGTTCTTCGCCTCTCGATAGCATCAGACAAATGCATCTTTTTCCAGGCCCATCAGTTCAGCTTTCAAGCCAGACACTTCCCCTATACTTTGGCCCCTAGGGGCCCCTAAGGGCCGAGCACATTTCCATTCCCTCCTGCCGGTGAGAGTGAGTTCGCTGTGAAGCAGGTGAGATTAAAGCATCTGCAGGCAGCAGGAGAGATGCCACAGTCACACGCTAATGACTGACCCACATACTGCAGCCGCTCTCCTGTGACACAATCCACAGACTACACCAGAGCAGAGGATGCATCATCTTCTCTTTTCTTTTTTTTTCTTTTTCAGTTTAATTTCTGTGTGCCATATGCACAAGGCGGTCATTTATGGGGGCTTTGCGTGTGACATGTTACTCATTTCATGAACAAACTGGTTAGCCAGTCATTATATGGCTCATTAACATTTTTTAAAACTACTCTTGACTAACATATTAATGGACAAGGAAAAAAATAAAATGCTACAATATGGCCTCTTTAGTAAAAATAATCAATCTGCCTCATATCACAGCAGAAGCACTTCTTATTTTTTTCTGCTAATCTTTGTTATTTCTGGTGTGTGTGTGTGTGTGTGTGTTTAGTTGACGGCGAGTGGGCCGACTGGAGCAAGTGGTCGGCGTGTAACACTGAGTGCACGCAGTGGAGGAAGAGAGAGTGTAACGCTCCTGCGCCTCAGAACGGAGGGAAGGACTGTGACGGAGTCACACTACAGTCACAGAACTGCACTGATGGACTCTGTCTACAAAGTGAGTGCACTTACACACACACACACACACACACACACACACACACACACACACACACACACACACACACACAGTCAAGTCAGGATGAATTCCTTACAGTCAACATGATGTCAAAAACAAGCCTATTTACATGTTCCTAGTCTTATGTTTCTGGTATTATCTGTTATTTTAGTATTTTTATATACTAGCAATATAGTTTTAGTATTTAGTAGTAAAGTTTTAGTAATTTTACTAACTTTATGCTTTGTCATTTTTATTAGCTTTTTATTTATTTATTTTTTTTTAAATCTATTAAGCTATTTCAGTTTAAGTTTTAGTAATTTTAGTACTTCAACATATTTTTTTTTTTCATTTAGTTGAAGGTGTGGTTGACTGTTTTTTTTCTAGGCTTGATTGTGTTTATGGGGTGCGGTCTAACATGTGTTAATGCTTCGTTTTTTTAAAAACGCATTATTTTTCACATAATTTACCTTTATTCCACACCGCTCTGTCCCTTCTCTGATAAACGCCTCGATTATTTCCTGGTTTTAATAAGCCTCTCCCTCAGAAATACACAATGGGCTGAGATTGGTTAGCTGGCCTAGTGTGTTGTGATTGGCTAAACTGCCAGTGTGCATCTAAACGTCCCGCCCCTCACCTCATCGGCATGTGCTCCGGTTGTATTGTAAACAATGGCGTCATCTATATTGCTTATCAATTTGAGCCCGATTGAGATGCAGAGGATATTAGTGAAGAGGATCGCGCAGAACCTGTGCACGCACGGCTTTTAATTGTAGGCCTAAGTTTTTTGTTTGTTGTTGTCTCATACTTTTAGATACGCTGTTATTTGTGAATGCTACTATGTTAGCTTTTAATATACGGTTTTATTTTGATTAAAGCTTTAATTAAGTACGGCAAACGCACACGCGTCCATGCTTAACGCTTGTCATAGCTGCAGTATAAGAAAATAAGTGTATTCACTGAGGTGATGATCTGAATGAGAGAGAGAGAGAGAGAGAGAGAGAGAGAGAGAGAGAGAGAGAGATGCAGAGCAGAGCGACGCGAGATGATTAAGAGGCTGTTTTAGAACATTGATTTTGAAACTTGTGAATCCATTAGAATCGTTAGAAGACAGAATCGCGATTCATATATGAAAAGATTTTTACGTGCAGCCCTAGTTTTCTCTTCCTCTTCTCTAAAGCAGCACAGCATGGCCCCGCCCCCTTCCTTACATGTTCCCGGGGGCAGGGTTTATCTGGGTCAGTGACGTATCAGACCTAGGAAGTAGCTTGTTGTAGTCCCTACGAGCCTTTTTTGTAGGCATTAAACTGACAGAATTTTAAAAGACAATATCTCTGTTTGCATTGAACTTTCAGCCTCGTAACTTTGCAGATATTGTTCATGCTCAAACAGCAACATTACACACTAACGTTAAAAAAGTGAAATCGCAATCAACCACGCCTTTAACAAGGCAACATTTTTTAATTATGTGTTATCATAGTAATTATACATTTTTAAATGATCTTTTATTTTTTTGTATTTTAAGTTTTTATTTTATTTTAATTTCAGTTAACTTGATTTGTTTTAATTTATGTTATTTCACTTTTTGTTTTAGTAATTTTAGTACTTAATACAGTTAGTTGACAAGGAATTCCAACTTTCATTTAAGCTGTTAAGTTTTAATCATATATATTTTTGTTCATAATAATTTCATTTCAATTAAAAGATTTTTTAAAAATAGTTTTAGGTTTTTCAATAACGATATTGTCGTGAATTATTCAAATGTGCATGTTATTAATGAAAAGATGTTTTTAGATTTTTTCAGCTGAAGTCACCCAGGCTATTTTATTTTATTTTATTTTATTTATTTATTTATTTTTATTTTTTTGTTTATTTATTTTTATTTTTATTGCTGATGTTACTCAGGCCATGTGGGCTATTGGTTATTACACCCTTGTTTTATTGGTTGCAGCCAGTAGTCTAATACTAGATAACATGGCATCTCTGAAATATGTCACATTACAAAAGCTAAATTGATTGCAAATATTGTTTCTTGTTTACTTTAAAGCTTTTAGTTGATTTGTTTATTGCTCCTGTACGTAATGAGGCACATAAACGTGGCCTTTCATTTGTTTCAATCACTGTCACAGTGGACACACTACAAACTGGCGGTGAGAATCTTTAAGAAACTGACAGGTGACGTGAATGTATGTAATCAGGAGCTATCAGCGTGGCAGTTTAATTTGTTTGCAGGTGTTTGGAGCAGTGAGCAGTGATAAAGAGAGAGACAGGCCGCGGATGTGAATCTCCTCTGTTTGCTGTTGTGTAATGGATCTCATGTCTGTCTCTCTCTCTCCCCGCAGGCACTTCCTCACTAAAGTTTCAACTTTAAAAGTTCTTCCCCTTAAAAGTTGAGCAGGCACAATCCATTTAACCCCACTCGACTCAGCTCTTCCAGCTCTCTGTCTTATTCTGAAACAAAATCTAGTGAACTGCTGCTTAGGCAGCAGGAAGATTTGAGCACGTCCTAGCCAGGGATGAACCAGATAGAAACCAGCGTTACAAGCCATCTATCCCATGTCAATTTATCCCATGCATTTAACATGTTCCTTTCAGTAATTTTGTTTAGTAATTTGTGGTTTGTTGTATTGTGAATTCTCAAATAGAGTTTGGAAGTCCAACTGGTTTTAGCAAATTGATTTGTTTGGATGGCTTCTGAGCAGAAAGTTCCCCCTGTATTTCAGATCTGTATTTGTTTTCTTATTTGTGGTGAAACATTTAGTTTATTATTATTATTATTATTTTATTTAGTTAGTTAGTTAGTTAGTTTGCCAGATACTCTACCATTCAAAAGTTTGGGGTTGGTAAGATTTTGTAAAAAAAGAAATCTCTTCTACTCACCAAAGGCTGCATTTATTTGATCAAAAATACAATAAAAACAGAAATATTATGAAATATTACAAATTAAAATAATAGTTTTGTGTTTGAATATATTTTAAAATGTAATTTCTTCGAAGCTGAATTTTCAGCATCATTACTCCAGTCTTCAGTGTCACATGATCTTCAGATCACTATAATATGCTGATTTGCTACTCAAGAAACATTTCTTATTGTTATCAATTTTGACAACAGTCGTTCTGTTTAACATTGTTGTGGAAACCATGATAGATTTGTTTTTCAGGATGTTTTGATTAATAGAAAGTTCAGAAGAACAGCATTTATTTGAAACAGAAATGTCTTTACTGTAATTTTAGATCAATTTAGCATTCATTTCTCTCTCCCCCCCCCCCCCCCCAAAAAAAATCTTATTGACCCCAGACTTTTGTACAGTGGTGTACATGGCAAAAAATAAATTATATCAGTTTTATTTATCTTTGATAGGCTGACTTTGAATTTAACAAAGAAAAGATTGTAGTTTGGCTTCAGTTTCCACAACTAAATAAATGTCACAATGATAGCTAAATGTTTACCTGATTACCATCTCACCCGTGAAGCCAGTTTCTCCTGCTCTCTCTACATTATATCTTCTGTTCAGACATTTGAGTCTCACATCACCAAATCACATCTCGCTCTTTGTTTTACATTCCCATTATTTTGTCTAATGCCCCCTTCCTCTCTCTGAAGGTTCAGTATATCAGCTATCCGTTCAGCCTAAAGGAACGGGAGAGAAGGGGTTTACATGTGAGTGTCTATTTTGTCTTTCATTTTCTTGCTTTAGTTTTTCGGGTCGGTATCTGTTGTCTCACAGTATCTTCAGCTTTATATTCTTCCGCTTGCGCTCTGTTCCTCGCCGTCTGCGGGAGTGAAAGCAT
>CM071942.1:39782500-40042500 GCA_036784905.1 Acrossocheilus fasciatus | reverse complement strand
TATATATATATATATAATATATAATATATATATATATATATATATATATATATATATATATATTATCCATTTGAATTGTAATGTTTTAGTTATGTTGTTGCTCAGTTAACTTTTGTTTTATTTCAAGTGACACAAATGTTGTTGTTTTTTTCTTAATGGTTTTAATTTCCTTTTTAGTTTCAGTTAACTATCATAGCCCTGGTTCACAGTTTAGCAAGAAGTATTTTTGATATAGCAATGCTGGAAACTTGTATGAATAGAGGCCTGAAACATATACAAGAACATTTTTAGCTACAAAATCTTCATGCATTGTTGTGTAAGCGTAACGAAAACACGTTAAATATGTACACAGTGCACTCAATGCACTGGCTAAGCTCTCGTGTTTGCGTATTTGTGAGTGTGTTTCAGGCTTAGCGCTTTATTTTAGGCCTGTACTTCTGTTAAACCGTCAGTGATGCTTCAGTGCTGTTAACTCCGTGTGTGTGTGTGTGTGTGTTTGAGGGGACAATGTTATCTCTTTTCTCCTGAAGCTGTATTATTTATTAAACATTTTCTGCAGTCTGCAGCCGCGATCTGGCTCTCCCTCCCTCTTTCACTCGCGCTCATGTTCAAAGAAAACGTTTAATCTTCCAGATACATTTTAATGGCTGCGTTTAGTAGCTTGCCACTTTTATCATCAAAGCTCGTGTTAGCGCTTGTATGAGTGTTTCTCGGGTGAAATGAGTTAAATGACTCAAGGCATACGATGGCGAGAGTTAAAGAGGGACAGAACGCGGAGGAGATCGTTCCGATAAAACGTGGGCCTGCTTCATGTCAGAGCCGATGGGAAATGTTGTGCTACAAAGCACATTGATTTAGAAATGAGTCTGAAGCCTTTTCTGCCCGAGTCATCTGAACATATTGCTCATAAAGTCTTGGATAGGCTAACAATATTATTTTTACTCTTGTAAAATTAGTGCTCTGTGCTAAAACCCGCCGAGCTGCCTACACAGACAGCAGTTTAAGGAATCAAAAATCCCAAAATGCATTGTGACCAAATGACATAAAAGATGAAAAAAAATTTGATTATAATAAATTTCTTTAACACATTTCTTCTTGGAGAACTTGACTAGCTAACTAGCTTCTAATTAGTCTACATAATTAATATACTGAAAGTTTTAGTCATTTTTTTGTGTATTTTTATTAATATTTATTTCACTTTTAAAAATTTTAGTACATCGAGTTAAACTGAAATAAGTTTATATAGTTGAAATAAAATAAAGTTTGTTTTTTATATTTTCAGTTAACATTTATTTAATTTAAAGTAACACATTTTTCTTATGGTTTATTTTTTAGTTAACTCTAATAATTTAGTTCTTTTACTCTGGCGTTTATGAAAATGAGGTACTGTAGCACTATAGTATTGTTTTTCCCCCTTGAATTAGTTGCTTCTGCTTATATAATTCTCATTTGTAAGTCACTTTGAATAAAAGCGTCTACTAAATGAAAACATGTAAATGTAAATAATTAATATAATGATATCAACCTAGTTCATCTAAAAAAGGAGTGTACATCAAAGGAATAGCATCATTAATTTAATACTTTTTAATAATACTAAACACTTTTTGCATTTCTATCCATCGCTGATTAATTTTTAAAAGATTTATAGATAATTTAATGCTTTCAGTTCTTTTGACAGATAAAAGTAAGCAGTAAGTTTTTTAATATTAAAAGTTTGGGGTCTATAAGAAGTTTTTTTTTTATGTCTCTTCTGCTGCATTTACTTGGTCAAAAATGCAGTAAAAACTAATACTATGAAATTACCATTTGAAATATGTTTTCTATTGTAATATATTTTAAAATGCAATTTATTTCTGTAATGCAAAGCTGAATTTGAAGAATCATTACTCCAGTCTTCAGTCACATGATCATTCTAATATGCCGATTTGCTGCTCAGGAAACATTTTTGTTTATCAATGTTGAAAACAGTTACAATAAAATATGAATATGTTTTAAAACATCTTACTGACCCCAAACTTTTGAACAGTAATATTTATATAAAAAAATGATATCAGTATATGGATATATGGTCCTTTTCAGAGTAATAATGTTCCGTTTTATATTAATGTGTTTCTTTTTGTAAGGTTACAAATGAAAGATACTGCACTCTGCTGAGAAGATGAGACTTAACTTTCTATGTGTGTGTTATCAGTCTGAGTGTGTGCGCTCAGTAAAACCCCCGCGGATCGATGCCGAGGGAATCTGATCAGCAGAAGGCTCTTCCGCCCGCAGACTCATGGGTCGGACGGGTTGCCAGACGATCAAACTCCCTTCCCCTCATTAACCCCCCTCAGCATCTGCACACTGTCCTTCCACTTTAATCACTTCCTTCATACAATCAATAGCGTTTATAAGTCAAGCATGCTCCTGCATAGAAACAACCTTTCCGACGCACATGCACACTCATATATGCGTATTCAAACATGGATGTACGCGTGTCTACACACTCAAACATGCTCATGATGAAACACTTTACAAGAAGGTCTTAGTAGTTAACTTTAGTTAATGTATTAAAGGAACAGTTCACCAAAAAATTTTAATTTGCTAATAATGTACTCGCCCTCAGGCCATCCAAGATGTTGATGAGTTTGGTTTTTCATCAGAACAGATTTGGAGAAAGGTAGCATTTCATCACTTGCTCAGCAGTGGATTTTCTGCAGTGAATGGGTGCCGTCAGAATGAGAGTCCAAACAGCTGATAAAAACATCACAATAATCCACACCACTCCAGTCCATCAGTTAACATCTTTAGCCAGAAGCGAAGATTTAAAGTTAGAAATGCCTTAAAGGAACACTCCACTTTTTTTGGAAATAGGCTCATTCTCCAACTCCCCCAGAGTTAATAAGTAGAGTTTTACCGTTTTTGAATCCATTCAGCCGATCTCCGGATCTGGCGATAGCACTTTTAGCATAGCTTAGCATAGATCATTGAATCCTATTAGACCAGTAGCATCGCGTTCAAAAATGACCAAAGAGTTTCGATAGTTTTCCTATTTAAAACTTGACTCTTCTGTAGTTATATCGTGTACTAAGACCGGCAGAAAATGAAAAGTTGAGATTTTCTAGGCCGGTATGATTAAGAACTATACTCTCATTCCGGCGTAATAATCAAGGAACTTTGCTGCAGCAGCAGGCACAGTGATATTACGCAGCGCCTGAAAGTATTCCCCAGCTATATTATAACTAGGTACCTAGCTGGGGACTACTTTCAGGCGCTGCGTAATATCACTGCGCCTGCTGCGGCCATGGTACGGCAGCAAAGTTCCTTGATTATAGGCCCTTTCGCACCGCAGGAACCTTTTCATAGTACCGGAACTAATTGTGGAACTACCCACTTTTTGGCGTGTTCGCACCGCGGGAACTAGGAACTGTTTTAGTTCCTGGAACTCGTTTGGAGGAACTAAATTAGCTCCTACTTCAGAGTAGGGTCTAAAACAGTTCCATAGGAACTATCGTGACGTACGTGTACGCTGATTGGCTAAACGCGTACGAAAACGTCCTCACCCGCCATGATTTAAAACACCGTGTAAACACATACTGTGTAAACATCTCATCAACTTATATTTTGCAAGAATGGAGAACAGCGATAGATGGACGGACGCTTAAGTGCAGGCACTTTTGAACATTTTGGACTCCTTTCCGATCTTTCAATCGCTTGACGTATAGCCTAAGTTACGTCGACATTCCATGTCCATTATTGTGAACCCCGCGAGACACAACAAAAACACAGCTCCGATCACAGCGTCCTCCATCTTCCTGTTGTTAATGTTGTTCTTCTTTGTTTTCGTTGTTGAACGCCGTGCACAAATGACGTCGCTGTCGACCGGCTTACGTCACTTCCTAGTACCCACTGTTGGTGCGAATGCGACCCTTTCAATGGTACTGGGAAATAGTTCGCGCAAAATCGTCCCAGTACTTTAGTACTGTACTTTTAGTTCTGGAACTAAAGCGGTGCGAAAGGGGCTTATTACACCAGAATGAAAGTATAGTTCTTAATCATATCAGCCTAGAAAATTGCAACTTTTCATTTTCTGCCGGTCTTAGTACACGATATAACTACAGAAGAGTCAAGTTTTAAATAGGACAAATATCGAAACTCTTTGGTCATTTTTGAACGCGATGCTACTGGTCTAATCGGATTCAATGATTTATGCTAAGCTATGCTAAAAGTGCTATCGCCAGACCCGGAGATCGGCTGAATGGATTCAAAAACGGTAAAACTCAACTTATTAACTCTGGGGGAGTTGGAGAATGAGCCTATTTCCAAAAAAAGTGGAGTGTTCCTTTAATGATGGATTTGTTTCTTACAAACACAAAGCTTTTCACTTCCCAAGACAACAACTGATGTACTGGAGTGGTGTGGATTATTGTGATGTTTTTATCAGCTGTTTGGACTCTCATTCTGACGGCACCCATTCACTGCAGTGGATCCATTGCTGAGCAAGTGATGTAATGCTACATTTCGCATGCTACAAACTCATCTACATTGTGGATGGCCTGATGGTAAATTCAGATTTACATTAACTAACAATAACAATATGTTTCTGACTGTATTTATTCATCTTGATTGATGTCAATTAATAAAAATACAACTTTTGATTTTAATAATCTGTTAGATAATGATGAAATCAATACAAAGATTAATAAATGCTTTAAAATATTTTTTTTTTCATCATTGGTTCATAT
This sequence comes from Acrossocheilus fasciatus, assembly GCA_036784905.1. Lineage (NCBI taxonomy): Eukaryota > Metazoa > Chordata > Actinopteri > Cypriniformes > Cyprinidae > Acrossocheilus > Acrossocheilus fasciatus. The sequence continues at coordinate 40,037,776 of CM071942.1, read as the reverse complement.
TAACTGATGTAATTAATATTAACAAGTAGAACTTCATTGTAAACTTTAGTTTTTGTTTTAAAAGTCTTTTGTTAACTGTGGTTTGGGTGGTAATTTGAGTTGCACATGACAAACATCAATACATGAACATAGAAATGAATAATTACGTGTATAGAAATTCCTTCAACAAAGTCAACTCTGCGTGAAAGTCATTGTATAATTTGTCCACTGCATATCGCTATCACATACACACACACACACACACACACACACACACAGAGAGAGAGAGAGAGAGAGAGAAATCAGCGCTTAATGGTTAATGAGAGAAATAACTAATGACAATCATGTTTGGTCACAGTCAGTAATCGAATAATATTAGTCATTACGACACAGCTGTGATCAATTTTTACCACTAATTGTAAATTAATTATGGGTGTAAGCAAATCAATACTGCAGAGGAGAGATGGTGCTGAGGTCACTGAGGAAAAACAAGGAAACAACATGAGAGATGATGAGAGGTCGTGTGTGTGGCGCTGTGTTCAGCGTGACCGCCTGCTGTGACACAGACTTCAGCGGCTGCTTTGAGTTTTACACTGTAAACACACACACAAACAGAATAAGTTTTCCACTGTCAAAGTTTGTGCATTGCTGTGTAGACTAGTTATTTTACATTTACTAAGTCAAGCATCACTGTTATTATTGCTCATACAATTAGAATAAAGCTATTACCATAAATATTAAACTTTAATGTGTATTACAGACAAGAATAATTTCTCAAGTAATGCGGTTCTGGCTACCGTCCACAACATTCTAACACAACTTGGACATTTTGCACGGCCAATTTCTTCAAAAAATCGATCTATCTATTTTATGTACTATATATGTAAAGTGAGATATATGAAATATATACAATTATATATATATATATATGTATTGAATCTCTGTGTGTGTGTGTGTGTGTGTATGCAAATTTAACTATATTATCGCACAGCTCTTTATTTAAATTTGTATAAATAAGTATGTGCAACTTAGCATACGAGCAATATATACTATATATCAGCTGCTTGATCACTTGTATTGTATTGTATTATCTCCCAGCACTAATCTGCTAAATACAACTATAAAGCATTAAGATACTGTAAACATTAATATATTGATTTCCTGTAAAGCTGCTTTGAAACAATGTGAAAAACTGCTATACAAATAAATCGACTTTAATATTTTAACTTCATTTTGGTGCCCTCTGCTGGTAAGGTGAATCGGTGTGGTCTAACCAATTGGCTTAAGTCTGTGAAGGATTGTGATGAATATTCATAACCCTGAGTCTAGTCTGTCTTTAAGACATGCTGCTGTTAATGTCAGCCTGATAAGTCAGATGTGTGAAGCATGAGTGGAGTTTTAATCTGTGTACCTTTGTTGCAGTCTCACTGCGACTAATGAGTGATGAGCGCCAGCGTGTGCTTTACACAGCCAATAGATACGGAAGAGGGGATTTAAGCACACACACACTTTAAACATCAGAGACTGTGACGATTTTGGCTGCTTCTCTCTTTGATGTTTCAGAGGCGCAGCTTCATTTCGGCCCTGATCCCCTTTTAATCTCCACATACACAAATTCAGAAACACACACACACACACACACACACACACACACACACACACACACACACACACACGTAGAGAGAGAGAATCCACAGGAAAAGAGGTCGGATGAACATGTCACTATTGTTCTCCTGCAGTCTGCTGAAGAATGAGGCTGATTTCCAGGAAGATGAGCAATATGGCATGTAATAATTTATAGCCTCATTAAATTAAAGGACTGGATTCTCTTCTCTCGCAGTCTGACTGTCTATTTTCAGGCTGTTTTTTCATCTTCCTGCAGTTGGAGGTCTAATTTTCTCTCTTACTGTGAAAACTCCTTCTAATGATTGATGCAGGGGGTTTATATACTGATTAATGCCGTAGTTTTAAAGGCCATTCTCAGACGTGACCTTTAACCCATACTGCTATAATGATTTGTCATTTGAAATGAAATACTGCAGTATGTGCTGTGTTAAAAATAGTAGCTTAAAACAATGTTATTTTGGTAGCACTGATATACTATTATAGTTTTTTTTTTTATATATATTTTAAAATAGATTAAATTATTATTATTATTTAGATATTTTAGAGATAATTTTAAATGTTAAGTTTTAGTCGTTTTTTATTTAAAAAAATTGTGTTTAGATTTATTATTAAACATTTGTATGTTGATTTTTTATTTATTTATTAGTTTTAGTTAAACTGAATGAAAATGAGAAATGTTGTGGCAAATAAGTACGTACTAATATTTAGTATGTCTGCACCGTATGCTATTTTTCATCATGCAAAAAATTGCAATTAATACATTTTTTTATATATACTATTGCATTTTTGTTTTTTTATTGTAACTTTAGTTTACGTTGTAATAATAGTAGTAGTAAGTTTTTAGATTTTTATTTATTTAATATAACTTTCAGTACACATGTAATTTGTTTTTTTAAATTATTTATTTATTTAGTTGTATTTTTTTGTTGTTATTTTTATTCATTATTTTATAAAGCTTATAACAGCTACGTTATCTTATTTCAGTTTTGGGCTTAATAATTTTAGTACTTAATCATTTTATTTTAGTTGATCGCTGAGGCAACATTTCTAATTTTCACAGGTTTTTTTGTTTGTTTTTTTTTAGTTGAAGTTTTTCCATCTTCATTCAGTATGACACACTGCACAGAATACTGTATCCCACAATGCAATGCACTCAACTTCCATTTCCTGTGTGATGACTCACATGTTAACAGCTCTTATTTGACTGGACTGCCTAAAGTTTTAGACACATAATTTTAAAATTATTCTAAAATGCTGACTGGACGCTCCTTGCACCATGATGAGATCATGTGACAGTAATGTAACCATACTAGTGTTATAAACATTTCGTAATGGAGTAACACCTACTGTTTCACTTACAGCAGGCAGTATAGAGTATATACAGTATGCAGTATGTACAGGCTAGAGTTAATCGTGACCGTGACCTGTGTTTGTCTGTCGCGCAGCTGCGCCGGGTGGAGACGAGGTGGCGCTGTACGTGGGTATCGTCATGGCGGTGGTCATGTGTCTGATCGTCTCTGCTATCGTGGCGCTGCTTGTGTACCGCAGAACCCATCGACGCTTTCACTCCGACATCATCGACTCGTCTGTGCTGAACGGAGGATTCCAGCCTGTCAGCATCAAACAAGCACGCTCAGGTGAGACTCAGCCTTCACTAGTGGATCCCTGTCCATTTCTGATTGGTGAGGGGTTTTTTTATCTTTTATTCAGAAAGGATGCATACAATTGTGACAGAAACGATAATAAAAGTTTTCTATTTCAAATAAACTTTCTATTCATCAAAGAATCCTGAAAAAAAGTATCACAATTTCCAAAAAGATTTTAAGCAGCACAACTCTTTACAACATTGATAATAACCAGAAATGTTTCTTGAGCAGCAATGATTTCTGAAGGATCACGTGACACTGAAGACTGGAGTAATGATGCTGAAAATTCAGCTTCGCATCGCAGGAATAAATTACATTTAAAATATATTACAATCGAAAATATTTCACAATATTACTGTTTTTACTGTATTTTTGATCGGCCTTGGTAAACATAAGAGACACATTCATTTATATATTTTATATTAATATTAATTTTTAATATTGATAAAAAAAAATTATATTTATATATATATATATATATATATATATATATATATATGGTTTTGGAATTATCTGCAGTATTTTACAATGACTGTATCAGCAGATTTTCTTTCTTCTGCAAAATGGAATGCAATAAAATACAATGACGTTGCAATGGATTTAGTTTTTTATGTTGACCCCAGTGTTATTACTAGTGCTGGGCAACGATTAATCGTGATTAATCACATTCAAAATAAATGTTTTTGTGTACAGAATATATGTGTGTGTACTATGTATATTTATTATGTATATACTACAGAAAGAAAATATTAGAAAATATTTACATGTATATTCATATAATTTATATTATTAATAAATATATTTAATATATAAACATATCATGTTTTTCTTAAATATATAATGCGTGTGTGTGTGTGTATTCATATGTACATAATAAATATACAGATTACACACACACACATATATATATATATATATATATACATATATATATATATTATGTACATAAAAACTTTTATTTTGGATGCGATTTATCGCGATTAATTGTTACCCAGCACTAGTTATTACAAATACATTCTTTCGTGTTCTGCAGAGGAAAAGAAAGTCATACGGGTCTGGAATGACATGAAGGTGATAAAGTGTTGACTGAATATTCATTTTTTGAGTGAACTGTTCCTTTAATAACAAATGTAAAAATTTTGAACATTAGTGTCTTTTGTCATATTGCTGTTTTTAGCAGATTGAAAGGGATTTTATGCATTGTAATCATGCAAATCACTATAACGCACATCCTTGAGTGGATTATTGCTTTAGTAAAACATTCAAATGTGCTATTCAGACACAATCTCTCTTACTGCGGCTCTCAGTCAATGCAACAGTTTCAGCAAGGAGCTGTTGGAGTGTGTGTGTGTGTGTGTGTGTGTGTGTGTGTGTGTGTGTGTGTGTGTGTGTGTGTGTCACCGTAAGACACAAGAATGATTAAAATTCCAATCAAGTGGTGAACAGAATGGAAGGCAGTGTTCCGGTGTTAAATTGTGAGGTGTGTGTGTGTGAGAGAGAGAGAGAGAGAGAGAGAGAGAGAGAGAGAGAGAGAGAGAGAGAGAGAGAGAGAGAGACTCAGGTGACATTTCATCTGAGGAACATTAGAATGCCTGTCACTCTCCAACCTGAACAGGTTATCATTAATGAAGAATCGTCGTTCCACTCACTCTCGTATTGTCTCGCTTTTCCCCTCATTTTCCCGCTCGTTTTCTCTGTTAATTAAACATGAAGCGGGCTGTAGGTGTAAATGGCACCCTGTCAGGCCGAAAGTGCTGTGTGGAGACGCTACGGAGGACGTCGGTGAGTGAGTTGATAAATGCAGAGGTAGGGGATGTTTTGATGGTAAAGCCAGACGTTCACATCCGTCAGTTTTGCTCTGGTGAAGATCTCTCCCGGGTTTGGAAGTGTTTACTTCGGCAGGTGTGATGCAGTGCAGTGCGGTTTACACTGTCTCACCGATCACCGCGTGATGAATGACTTTAACGTGCGTGTCAGGAGTGTGAACGGGTCTCGTGGTGAGTAATGCTCACACCTGAGTAACCTGAGAGAGTGAGAGTGAGTGAGTGAGTGAGAGAGAGAGAGAGAGAGAGAGAGAGAGCTGGTGTGCAAAGTGACAGTCCTCTGTTTAGTCACTGTGGGAAGCTGAATGTTAATGAGCAATCAGTATGGAGATTACCAGCCGCTGGCTATAAGAGTCCTTTACAAGCTCACACACACAAACACGCGGTGATTTCATTTCAAAATAGCACACAACAGAAATACATACAAGGAGTAGGTCACCCAAAAAAGTCATTTACCCACCTTCATGCTGTTCCAAACCCGTATGACTTTCTGGAGCACAAAAAGGAGATGTTTCACAGAGTCGTCAAGCTGCTCGGTTACGTGCTTTAGTAGCTGTTTACATCCAAATTATGCAAAATGATGTGGAAAATCACAAAAACAACTCATTTCGATCTCATGTGTTTAAAAATGGTTGCTTCTATGGAAATTGGATGCAAAATAGAAGTGAAAATGGATTTTGTAGCCACTGTGGCTTTTTTTTTAATGTAATACTTTATTTGTGGTTAGAGTATGTAGATGAAAAGCTCTGATGAAATTGGTTATTTCATGTGAAAATTATGGAAGCTTATTTACACCACAGAACTTTCCCCCCACAATTCTGAGTTTACATCTCACAGCGCTGTCTTCTTTTCAATTCTGACTTGAGAATACATAATCGTGAGAAAAAAAGTCAAAATTGCAAGATATAAACTGAGAATTACAAAATATAAAGCCAGAATTGTGAGATGTGAAGTGAGAATCGCAAGATATAAACTCACTATTTTTAGCCACTATTTTTTATTTAATTTTATTATTTTTTATTTTTTAACAACAATTGCAAAAATCAATTGCAAGATGTTGCAAGATGAAAACAGATTTGCAATATGCAGAATTAAGAAGAAAAAGAACTAAGAAACAAGCTTTGAACCGAATATGGTACACCAATTTAAATATGAAGAATGATATTTGAGAGCTTTTGCAAAGGAGGGAATTTCCATAAATAATGTCTTAAAATTGTTTTTCTTCCTCACAGAACGTTAGCATGTGACTTTTAATATAGCACTCACAGAGTTTATTGTGCTTTTATGCTGATTTGTTTAACCTTTGTTGTACTCAACAGGTGCAGATCATTTTGCATTTTGAAAATACCTTGTTTATGTGAGATTTTAAAATCATTGTGGTTCTGCGCATACACTACTGTTCAAAAGTCTGTCGTCAGTATGATTGAAATAAATAAATAAAATAAAACATTAAATTGATCAAAAGTGACAATAGCAAAATTTATAATGCTACAAAAATATATATATATATTATATACTGTAAATGCTCAATTAAAAAAAAAAAAAAAATTTTTAATCATATTTTGTTTCCACAAAAATATGAGGCAGCACAACTGTTTTCAACATTGATAATAATAAAAAATATTTCTTGAGCAACAAATCAGCATACTAGAATGATTTCTGAAGGATCATGTGACACTGCAGACTGGAGTAATGATGCTGAAAATTCAGCTTTAATCACAGGAATAAATTACATTGTAAAATATATTCAAATAGAAAATAGTTATTTGAGATTGTAATGTTAATTAACGCAGCCTTCATGAGCATAAGAGACTGCTTTCAGAAACATTAAATAATCTTGCCAACTCAAACTTTGGGAGTGTGTATTTAATAAGCCAACAGATCTGTCTTCAAATGTCATTAGTAATGTTTAATAGTAATTTCATGTGTGTGTTTGCAGCGGATTTGCTGGCCGCAACCCCTGATCTGTCCACAGCGGCGGCGCTGTATCGCGGTCCAGTATATGCACTCCACGACATCTCAGACAAAATCCCCATGACCAGCTCCCCTCTGCTGGAGCCACTGCCGCTTCCCAACCTCAAGATCAAAGTCTACAACTCCTCCGGCACGGTGACCCCTCAGGAGGACATGACCTCTGACCTCTCCGCCACCCTGTCCCCCAAAGTCACCCACTCTCTTCTGGACAGTGACCCCATGACCCTGCGCAACCAGACGCTGGCACGCACACGGGACCCTACGTGTACGGCGTTAGGCTCGTTTAACTCGCTGGGAGGTCATCTGATCATACCCAACTCAGGTGAGAACGGACACATACAGCTTATTTGTGTATGATTTATGATGCACAATCACACACTCTGGTCCTCGCCGAGTGTCCAACATATTTATGAATCACCGTGTGATATAATTTATGATGATTAATTGATTGTGTTGATAGTCCTTCATTAGCCTAATTAAGGCGTATGGCTGTAACAGGGTTCTGGTAAGATGCGATGGAAATGTCACATTCACAATCTCGCATTCGTGTGATGAGATGAACACGCTCAGTGACAGTGATGAATGAATCCAGAGGACAGCAGATAACAATAATACTGCTTCATGAACTGCAGAAATGACACACAGCACTCCACTGACATTATATGAAACACCATCTATCTATCTATCTATCTATCTATCTATCTATCTATCTATCTATCTATCTATCTATCTATCTATCTATCTATCTATCTATCTATCTACCTATCTATCAAGTATGTTCTGGTTGGCTGTGATTTTGTTGCTTCACAATCCTTTTTGTTTTCAGTGAGGACAGACAATTTAGTTGACACATGAAACTAGCTCAGCACAAGGTGTGCGGCTTCTCTCTGAATCAGTCTTTCTGTAACGTGTGTTTCAGGTGTGAGCTTGTTGGTTCCAGCCGGTGCGATTCCTCAAGGTCGCGTGTATGAGATGTTTGTGACTGTACAGAGGACAGAGAGCATGAGGTAAAACACACACACTTGGGCTGGGTAAAAAATATCTTCTTAAATCGCAAGAATTGAATAGTTTAGCCTGTTTTCAGTCCATGAAGAGAACGTTGTAGCGCGCCTCCCATCCAATAAATCGCAATAAGCTTTGTGATTTGTTCATTTTGATATGAAACTAAGTCTCAGATTTCAAATTCTCACCATTTAACTGCAGTATTCAAACAATAAATGCCGTTTTGGCACTGTTTAATGTGGAGTGACAGATCACTGTATAGCGTGTAATGTGAAATAAACATGAATGAACATCTGAAGGTATGTTAAAAGAAAGAGTAACTTATCGAAATCCTTATCCTGTCTCATGTAACCACTCATTCAGTGTTTTAAATGCGCAAAGACCGTGCAATTCTGTGAGTATAACAGCTTGTAAACAGTGTCACGTACCGTCACATTTATGTCAGAAAAAAAAACATGTTTGTTGACCATAAACTCATTAGTCAGCTAGAAAAATTTGTGCTAAATACATGCACAGTATAACATAATCATTATAATTTTTTTTACTTTTCTTCAATGTTTAATTTGTGTTAATTTATGAATAAATTTGTCACGTTTTTATGACAGCCATCAAAAAATGAATTGGAGTAGAAATATAATTATGTAATTGTAACTTTATTATAAAAACTTCATTGAGTGTAATTTAAATGTTTGTATATGTGACCCTGGACCACAAAAGAGTCAATTTTTGAAATTGAGATTTATACATCTGAATAAACAAGCTTTCCATTGATGTGGGTTGTTAGGATCGGACAATATTTGGCAGAGATACAACTATTTGAAAATCTGGAATCTGAGGGTGCAAAAAAATCTAAATACTGAGAAAATCACCTTTAAAGTCGTCCAAATGAAGTCCTTAGCAATGCATATTACTGATCAAAAATTAAGTTTTGATATATTTACGGTCGGAAATTTACAAAATATCTTCCTGGAACATGATCTTTACTTAATATCTTTGATTTTTGGCATAAAAGAAAAATTTATCATTTTGACCAATACAATGTATTGTTATTGCTACAGATATACCCATGCTACTTACTGGTTTTGTGATCCAGGGTCACAAATAATTATTTAATTTTACCTTCAATATTATATTAATCTACCGACTCCTGTATATTTTAAAGCATTAGTTGACAGATTTGTTTTCCTTTAGAAAATTTGACATGTACTGTACCTGAAAAACATCCAGAATAATCGATACTGAATCAAATCAAACTGAATCGAAACAAATCGAAAGCCTGTGAGTCGGACTCAAATCAAATTGTGATATTTGTGTCAAAACCCAGCCATAACACAACACACACCCCAAACATAAGCAAGTCATTTTGTGGTTGAATGTTTAGACACATAAGAAACACACACAAAAAATACAAGAAATCACTTACTTGAGAAAAATTCAAGTTAAAAATAATGATTATGATAGTAAAAAGCTAACTTCAATAACTTATCCAGTTAAAAATGTCAATAAAACAATTCAAAAATCATTTAGATTCTGCTGGTGCAGCATAGAAAAGCAATTGTTTTTACAAATGTAAATTTAGGTACTATTAGTACTAATAGGTATGTTTCTGGTACTATTACAGTATGTATTAATATTTAGGGGTAAATAAGATGTACTTAGCTTTTGTACCTTAAAGTACCACCCCAGTGACAGCACCTTTTTTACCTTTTGTATCTTTTTTTCTGAGAGTGTTGAAATGTAAAGCACAGGTTGTTCGTTCTTCATAAATGTTTATAATAAAATTCATTTTATTGTTCAACTTGATGTATTATTAACTTGAAAATATCAAACAGTTCTAATTCATTGTGTTACTGTAGCTTCTGCAGAAGCAGAGAAAAAAGAAAAAAAAGAAAAGTTGGCCTTAAAGGGATAGTTCATTTTGTCATCATTTATCATTAGCCCTCAAGTTGGTCAAAACTTGTATGAGTTTCTTTCTTCTGTTGATCCCAAAAAAGGTATTCTGAAGAACCAAACAGTTGCTGGTTGAAATTGACTTCCGTGGTAGGGAAAAAATACTATGGAAGTCAATGGCTGCCGTCAAATCTTTGGTTACCAGCATTCTTCAAAATATCTTCTTTTGTGTTCAACAGCAAAAAGAAAATCACGCAGGTTTGGACCAACTTGAGGGTGAGTAAATGACAGAATTGTTATTTTTGACTGAACTGTCCCTGTCTCTCTCAGGCCAGCGGTCGGCGATGGGGAGGCCGTGCTCAGCACCGTGGTCAGCTGCGGTCCCGCGGGCGCCCTGTTGACCCGTCCCGTCATCCTCACTCTCCACCACTGCGCACACGCCCACTCCGACGACTGGCAAATCATCCTCAAGAGCCACACGCAGCAGGACCAATGGGAGGTGAGGAATTTGAATACGGCCGAACGGGACAGCCAGTGGCTGAATGAAAGCGTGGCAGCGAGAGGAATCAGGTCAGGGAAACTCTGGAGATGAGCCGCTCCATTTCAATAAACTACTTATCCTGCAGAGAGAGGGAAACATGACTGGAAAATAAATGTAACTATCAGTGAAGGCAGGCAGGGTAAATTGGCCTGCTGTGCATGGCAGGGTTCTACAAATAGACAACACAAAATTCAATTATTGCAAGAGTGGAGCGGAGAAAAGGATGGGGCGTATTTATCAGGAGGAATCTGCTTCCTTTATCAGGGCCGGGATTCCCTCAGACACACACTCGCATTGTGTCTGTCTCTGTGTGTGTGTGTGTGTGTGTGTGTGTGTGTGTGTGTGTGTGTGTGTGCAGGAGAGACCAAATGTCCTAAAGAACCTGCTTGTGGGGATATATATCTCATAAAACCTGTCAAAAACATACCCTGGTCATATTTCACTCCAAAATCAAAAGAAGAAATAAGAAAATACTTTTTCCAAGACAATGAAACCTATTTTTAGGACTTTTAAAAGTGTTTGCTTTTTCATGTTATTTTTTTATGATAATTAAGAACAACCCTCACCCCAAAAATTTACTGTAACCAAAAAAATTAATCAAACAGTATTTATATAATTTGAACAGTATTTTTTTTACATCCAATATCAATTGCAATATAAATTTTACAATTGCATCATTGTAATATGGGTTGTACTGCTATTAATTAATTAATTTAGATTTTAAAAAATTGTTGTATTAAAGGGATTTTGTACAGTAATTTTTTCATTCATAATAATAGCAATGTCAATTCAGGAGTAAAAATGTAAGAATTAAAAAAAAAAATATATATATATATATATATATATATATATATATATATATATATATATATATAATATCAGAATTATATAAAATAATGTTATTAATTATATAAAATAAAGTTATAAAATTAAATATTAGTACTAAAATATTATTTTTATATTAAAATGATAATGTCATTGTAGTTTAATAATAATAATTAAAAATGTAATGTTATTTAATAATAATTATTATTATTATTTGATGTTTGTTTGTCAGTTGTCTTTGTTATTCTTTGTATCTGTTACTTATGCATCACTGCAGCTTTTAAATCCTAGAAATATTTCAGTGGAATAGGGCAATAAAGCATGATATAACTTAAAAATAATACGATTAATCACGCAAATTATTCACAATTCAAGTCCCACCAGGGTACAAATATATATTCAAGTTTATAATGTAAGTGTGTGAGAGATCAGTTTAACCCTGCACCTGTCATGATGAGCCGCTCATGTAAGTGATGCATGTGTTCTGTGCGCAGGACGTGGTCGTTGTTGGAGAGGAGAACTTCACTACTTCCTGTTACGTGCAGCTGGGGGAGGAGGCGTGTCACATCCTGACCGAGACTCTCGGATCCTACTGTCTGATTGGCCAGAGCGTCTGTCCGTCAGCGGCTAAGCGAATCAAACTGGCCGTGTTTGGTCCTGTAGTCACAGCAGGTGTAGACTATCACATCCGAGTGTACTGCCTCGACGACACGCAGGACACACTCAAAGTGCGTAACAGCTGATGCGTGTGGCTTTCCAGCCCACTTAAAAATAGTCAATTAAGATTTTCATAATCAGTTTCCGCCTTCTCTGACACAGGCTGTTTTATGCCATCGTATCTTAATTTGACTAACTTCTATATTGTATGTAAATGAGCACTGTTATGAGTGACTAACTGCAATTTAGGTAAGTAATGTCAGGGACTAGACCTAACTGAGGAATAACTCAGTTAATAATGAGTTTGCTCAATAAATTAAAAAATGTAGTTTTAATATGAATAATTTAATCTGCTTTAATATTTTAATTAAAAATTATTAAATAATTTCATTTCAAATGTTATGATTACTTCATATGATTTTTATATAAATTATTGTTGTTGTTGTTGTTATTATTATATAAATATAATTATTAATGTAATATTTAAAATATATACCGATTTAAATATATTTTTATTTTAATATTTTAATTTAAGTGATTTAATAATTTAATATAATACAACATTTAATATAATGTAGTATTATTACTTAATTCTTATATAATTTATTATTATTAAATATATACAGATTTCAGTATTGATAGTTTGTTTTATATATTTTAAATATTTGGTAATTTAATACACGGTAACACAATATTTAATATAAAGTATTTTAATATCATTTCATTTTATATATTTTGTTGTTGTTGTTGCTAATATTATGCATCTAACTTCTGTACTATGTATGAAGAAATTTTGGGCCAAACTCTTTCATTTTAAAAGATAATAAGAGCCGTGTGAAATGTGACTGTATGATTGTATTATAAATGGTGTGGCACTGTTGACTGTATGTGTTTGTGTGGACAGGAAGTGCTGCAGATAGAAAAACAGATCGGCGGAAAACTGCTGGATGAACCAAAGTCTCTGAACTTCAGTTACAGCCACCACAACCTGAGACTGTCAATACATGACATTCACTCGCAGTGGAAGAGCAAACTACTCACCAAATACCAGGTGAAGACAACAGCAAAAAAGCCCAATGAATACAGATGAGTCTTCAGACAGGATTTAAAAACGTCAGGAGAGGGAGAAGATCTCCTGTCCCGAGGCGGGTTACTCCATAACCTTGCATCAGAGATAGAAAAAGTCTGTTGAAACTTCAACGGAGAGCGTGGTGTTTGAAGAAGGACCTGAGAGAGAGTTAACATGAAACTAAAACCATTTACAGCTTTAATCATGCATTCATAATGCCCTATAATACAACACACTGTCAGTTCTGTGTCCCTCTAAATAATTGTGGCCACATTCACAATGTATTATATTATATTTCAAGCAAGATACTTTATCAGTGCAGTAGGGAAGTAGTTTGAAATTATTAGAAGAAAACCTGGAAAGTGCCTTGAGATAAACACATTAAGTGCATGGGGTAAACATGATAGAACTGACTCTGAACCAGGGACTAGATCTAGAGGATGTACGTTTGTATGTTTTTTTTTTAATTGTATATATTTATTTTTATATTTTAATTTGAATGATTAAGTAATGTAATAACAATTTAATATCTCATAATATTTAATATTTCTTAATATTAATATTTATGTACATAATATAATACATAATATAATACATAATTATATATATATATATATATATATATATATATACAAACTTCAATAATAGTATTTATTAATAATTTTTATTTTAATAATTTAATTCAATTGAATTAAGTAATGTAATATTTCATATAAAATTATTTACTATTGTTTAATTTATATACAAACATATTGTAAATTAGTTTATATTAATACATAATAATTTAAGAATAATGATTTAAAGAATAAATTATTATTTTTATTTTATTAATTATTTTACTTTTAAAGTTAATAGAAAGTAATTTAATATTACTTATTTTTTAATAATTGTTCATTATTTTTATTTCGATATTTTAATTTGAATTATTAAATAATTTAATATAAGATGATTGAATACTATTTTATTTATTATTATTATTATTATTATTATTATTATTATTATTATTATTATTATTATTCTGAATTCTGAACCGACGTCAGGTAAAGTGTCTGTCTGTGTGTCCGTGCAGGAGCTGTCTTTCTCTCAGGTGTGGAGTGGATCGGTGCGCCGGCTGCATTGCTCGTTTGCTCTGGAGCGTCAGAGCGTGAGTGTGTGTGAGCTGTGCTGCAAGCTGTGCGTCAGACAGGTGGAGGGAGAAGGTCAGATCTTCCAGCTCTACACCACCCTGAGCGAGGTACAGTAACTCTCTGCTGTCCCGCTCAGACATCTTTAGGTGCTTGATATTTGCTCAGAATGAAAACACACACTCGTCTTTAAAGCTGCGATGCCTCCATCCCTCTTGCACGTAATGAATTCCTTCTGTGAATTCTTTAATATTATTTCCAAGCTTGTTGCAGGGCATTCTGGAATAGGGTGACCAGATGTTCCCGTACAGCAGGTTCAAAAATACATTGCGAAAAAGCCCAACCACACTGTAAAAAAAAAAAAAAAAAAAAGTTGAGCGAACTTAAAAAAAATATTTTTACCAGCTTCAGCAGATTTTTGTGTTTGCTCAACTTATTTTTGTGGGAGATTCTCAAATTTTTGTTGTATAAACTTAAAATGACAAGTTGAGAAGTTTGACCAAGTTTTTTTTTACAGTGCCTACAGTAACCCGCCGGTTATCGGAGCAATCGTATAGTGACTATAAATAGTAACTATAGCAAATAGCAGCAGATCAAAACACTATTATAACAAAATTATGACTTTACAAAAACACATTACCAAAATAAAAATACAAATATGAGAACATATGATAAGCAAAACTGTACTTAATAAATATTTGTACATTTTTTACAGTATTTAACATTTTCATTTTCATAAACTGAGTATACACTAATTGCAACTTTACAAATGTTGTTTTATGTTTATCCTTTTGGAAACGTATCTTTACTATTCCTAATTATGCTTATTATTATGCTTATTAGGCTCATTTTGAAAATTATAATTATGTTGCCTAATTAAAGCTAGTGAGATAGGAATTTCCAAGCACAAACATAAAAAATTAAATAAATCAATAAATAAAAGTTGGGAAAATTAATACATTAAATACAATATAATATTTTATTATAATATATATTTTTTTAAACTGCTTCTTGCTATTTACCATGATTACTATTAACTATTTTCATACTGTGATTTTTGGTGAATTGTATTAAAACTAGATCAAAATCAAAACTGAAATAATCTGAACATCATCATATTTATATTAATAGAACAGGGAAGCCACAACATTTGAAAAACAAAAACATTACAGATATATTGACCCTGTTTTTTTATTCAAGGGAAAAAAAGATTTCAATGATATTTTGATCACTCAAACAGGAGTATCCCTGGTTTCAATTTCCGAAATCTGGTCAACTTCTGAGATCGTATTCTGGGATACTGTCTAGTTAGGCAGCTCACTAGGGTTTGTAAGGGCTCTGTGCTCTCCATCAGCTGTCTTCCTTCAGTTCCCATGTGTTTGCGTCTCTGGAGAAGAGGCTGTTTCTGTTTAATCTGTGAGAAGAGCTTCAGCTACTCTTAACACCCTCACTCGTCTGTCTATACATCACAAAGGGTTTTCACCAAGCCGCTGTGTTTTTCTCTCTCCGCCGCTCCTGGGCTATAATCAATGTGTCTAATTAAGAACAGCACAGATTCGTTAACACTATAGATGGATGCGTTGCGATGAATTGAGTCCTTCTGGGCTGCGAAGCGCATCTGTCTGAATGATGTTTTCAGTACATTTGTCATTTCATACTAGTAAAAATAGACTGAGTGCATTTATTGATCAAAGATGTTCATTTTGATACAGTTGTGCAATGATGTTTAAAGGGGTGGTTGACTGTTTTTTTAAACAAATTTTTTTTTTTTTCGATACACAGTTATTTGTAAATGCTACTGCTTATGCTAGCTTCTAATATACTGTTTTATCCTGATTAAAGCTGTAATACAGCAGAATACATGATTGCATTGTAGCATTTTTGTAACAGTAAGAAGTGTTTGCCAGCAAGTATTGCTCGCTGCCATGGCAACCGTGTGCCATGTTACCAAGTTTAACGCTTCTCGTAGCTATGTGAAAAAATAAGTCTGTCTAAAGTGTATTATTGGAACACAGTTCATTGATGGTGCTGTGACAAGCTGATGATCTGAGAGAGAGACAGAGAGAGAGACAGAGAGATGCAGAGCGTGTGCAGAGCAGGGGACGCGAGGAGCAGTAAGAACGGCTGTTTTAGAACATTGATTTTGAAACTTGTGAATCCATTAGAATCGTTAGAAGACAGAATCCTGATTCATATATGAATAGATTTTTTCGTGCACCCTTAGTTTTGACGGCATGGCAACAACTCTTCCTCTTCTCTAAAGCAGATGGGGTTTATGTAAATTTCAGGGTTTGTGATGTCACCAACCCGGGAAGTAGCTCGTTGTAGTCCCTACCAGCCATTTTTGTAGGCATTCAAATTTTAAAAGACTAATATCTCCGTTTGCATTGAACTTTGAGCGTCGTAACTTTGCAGATATTGTTTATGCTCAAACAGCAACATTACACACTAACTAAAGTTAAAAAGTGAAATCGCAATCAACCACCCCTTTAAATGTGGAAGATTCTGTGGAGTTTTGGTTTTGCCATTAACTGAAAATTGAGTGTTTAATCTTATCATTATACATTACTGACACTCTGTCCTCCAATTTGATACTGTTAAGTGCTTTGACACAATCTGTATTGTTAAAAGCGCTTTTAAATAAAGGTGACTTTTCATCAGATGGTTTTGTCTGTTGTACATTTGCACGTAATTGTGATAATTTTCAGGAGAAATTAAAGTTATATAATAATAATAATAACAAAAATTAAATAGAATTTTAAAACGTGGTTTCAGTATTCTAGTTGTTTCCGTCCTTGGCTTTTCTTATTTCATCTAACTGTTCAAAAGTTCTTTTAAAGTCTTTTTGCAGTGTTATTTCTGTATTATCTTTACATTGTTGTAGCATTTATTAATATTTTGAAATTGTTATTATATATTTTTTATAACTTTTCATATTTCTTTAAGGTTTAGTAATATTTTTTCATATTTCTATTTAGCTTTTTTTTTCAGTTTTAGTTTTAACAATTTAATCACTTACATTTATTTTATTTTAGTTACTTGCCAAATCAACATTTTTCATTTTCATAGTATTTATGCTTTATTTTAATTAATGAATTTTTAAAAAATATTTCATTATTTTCATAGTTAACAATACATTAACAACACTAGTACTAGATGTTGAGGGTGATTAGGGTGGTTTTACATTTTACGTTTCAACATTAATGTTGTTTTGTGCTTTTACTTAAAACAATGTTTTTTCAAAATACAGTAAAAGCTGTAATATTGTGAAATATTATTACAATTTCAAATAGCTGTTTTCTATTGTAATATATTATAAAATGTAATTTATTTTTGTGATTCAAAGCTGAATTTTCAGCATCATTTGATCACACATCTTTGTCACATGATCCTTCAGAAATCATTCTAATATGCTGATTTGCTGCTCAAGAAAAAAAATCTTATTCTTATCAATGTTGAAAACAGTATTTTTGTGAAAACCATGATACTTTAAAAAAATTGTTCAGGATTCTTTAACAGCATTTATTTGAAATATAATCTTTTGTAACATTTTAAATGTCTTTACTGTCACTTTTGATCAGTTTAATGCATTGTTTGAATGTTGTGATTTGGTTGCTTTTTTTGTGGGAATTTTAATATTCTGTGTCACTCAAATGCAAAGCAGCTGCGCTCATTTCACATCCTCCACTTCTGTTCTTATAGATGTACAAAAGCAGAAGCTTTTATTTGGCGCTGGTGCTGTTGCTTTTTACAAATAATATCACCAACGAGAGTGATTTAATTAAACCGCCTCCTCAACACACACGCACTCACACACAATTGAGATTGCAGCTTGGATTTTAATGCATTGGAAATGTCAGTCGATATTATTTCCAAGAAGCAGAGTGTATCTCCAGCAGTGAAACGGCCTTGATTTGGTGAGAACATTTTTAAATACCAAAAGAGCAGTGGAGCTCAGCGGGAGACTGAGACGCATGATGCTGTTTATACATATGAAGATACATACGAGCAGCTTTAAAATGAAGAAACACATGTTATAGCAAGACGTGTGTTAGTGATCAGTGTATTAAGTCTCTGCTTATTATTGTTTTTTTAAAGAGTCTTACTGTTAAAGTAATGAGCAAACACTAACCATCATGCGATTATAATTACATTTAAATTTTAAATGTATATTTTAGATAAAGAACATTATATTTCATCTATGGTGTTCTGAGTGATTGCTAAGGTGGGGATAATGTTTTGTGCTTTTGTCATTTCTATTTAGCTTTTAAGGGGACTTATTATGCCCCTTTTTACAAGGTGTAGTATATACAAGATGCAAGATGTCTGTGAAGTTTTAGCCCAAAATACCTCACAGATCGTTTATTATTCTAAAAATTCAATTTTTTTTAACAGAAGGAAAAACATGCCGTTTTTGTGCATGTATCTTTAAATGCAAATGAGCTGCTGTGCCCCGCCTCCTTTCCAGAAGAGTCTTAACAGCTCGTGTCTCGCATACGCTGTCAAAACAAAATGTCTGTTTGGTTTGGATTAGCATGTTTATTGTGCTTATGTTACATTGCAGTTTGTCATCATAAAAGTGCATTATTTTCACGCATTTTAAAGCAGCATCGGTTTAAACAAATTTCGAGTTTAAATAATTTATATAGCACCATTTACAACAGCAGCAGCTGACCAATGAGATTTACAACATCAAATAAAATAAGTAGTAAATGAAACAGAGTAAATAAATAAAATCAATAAACGTCTGATATTTGGTGTTGTGAGTGCACACGTGAGTACTAATTGAAGTTTTCTGTCAGGTCTTATTGCGCTTAAACTGTTCAGTACACACAAGGTTAAGACAAAAACAGTCAGTAATGTCTGTGAACGTAAACAGCTGGAAAAGAAATTGCATATTTGATATTTGATCTGCATGACAGAAGTATAATATACAGTACCTGTTGCTGTCTGTGCTGTTCATATGAATCAAACAACAAAAACAGAAAATCACTCACTGCAATTGACTGAATAACTAAGTAATTTTAAGAATTAATTTCTTACTTAATTGCTGAGTTTAAATGCTCTAGCGAGGACATAAATGTGGCAGACTGAGTACAGCTCACTTGTGGGAGGAGCTAAGCTAATAGATTGTTACCAGTTGTGGGCGGGGCCTGTTTCAAAGTGAGGTCATTTTGGAGTACATTCCTGAACGGCTCATTTTGAGACACCATTTCTGATTTATGGGGAAAATATCAAACGGTGTGAGTGGATTTTTACCACTATAGGGTGGTTCTGTACATACGCTGCAGACACATAATTAAGATTTAAGAAAAACATATGATGGAGTGTATGTGTGTTCTGCAGGATGTCCAGGGCATCGACACGTCCCTGATGGATCCAGGCAGCAGTATCACGGTTCTTGCAGGTCCGAGTGCGTTCAGGATCCCGGTCAGCATCAGAAGCAAACTGTGCAGCAGCCTGGACGTCCCACACACACGCGGAAATGACTGGAGAATACTGGCACACAAACTCAACCTGGACAGGTGACGTTCACACACATCAACACTGTATGTGCATGCATTCACACATACATTAATGTACACCTTCAATTTGTTTCCATTAAGTTTGTAAATAATTAAATGCCATTAAGGTCGTTAAGACTTCTTAAGTCTCTTCTGCTCTCTAAGGCTGCATTTATTTGATCAAAAATACAGTAAAAACAGCAATAATGTAAAATATTATTACAATTTTCAGTTTAATATTTTCTATTTTAATATATTTTAAAATGTAAATTATTCTTGTGATGCAAAAGTCTAGCTTACGTTTTCATATGCATGATAAAAATTCAAAAAGTGAAATATTAAAATGTAGTCCCATTTCAAGTTTATAAAATATATTATATTATATATGTTTTATATTTCTATGTAGCTTTCATTTATTTTTTATTTCATTGTGGTTTTAATAATTTTAGTACTTTAGCTTAAATCTGTTTTATTTCAGTTAGGCAGCATTTTTTATTAAATTTTTTTTATTTTAAATTTATTTTGTTTTCCATTAATGAAAATGATTTTTAACAGCATGGATTTTTACAAAAATAATATAATATAACATACTGCTCATTCACCATAAAATAAGTAATTTTCATCTATCGTTATAGGTCAACATTTTAGCACATCCCTAGTGTGAGCGTTTGTTTATCATCAATGTGCTGAGACTGCAGTGTAGTTTTTATTTTAAAAGCGATGGAAGAGAAACTAATCTGCTCTAAAAGTATCTCATAGGAGAGTTTGAAGACAATTAACAGCGGAAAAACAGCAGGAGAGCAAAAGGAAAATTTCCTATTGTTCTTTTCGGTCCGCCTGGAGAATACGAAGAGATATATTCACTCTCTGGAACATCAACTTTTCAAAATACCAGCGTTTCTGTGCGCTTCCACCATCCACGTAATTAGAGGAAAAGGCAAAAAAAGCGCAGGACCCCTATGGTTTGAGTTCTTGTTGAGGTGTTACTGCAGGACGCTTAAAGAACGAGAGATCTGATTTCAAACGAGAAAGAGTTTAGGATGGAGAGCTCATTGTTCACCTCTGAGGACCAACAGGCATGAAAGAGGCAGAAGACGAGAGAGTTTGAGTTCACAGGGGACAGGAAGTAGAGAGATAAAGCAAGGAGGATCCTGGGAAAAAACGATGTTAAAAGTGAAAAGACAGGCTCTGAAAGTTCTTCATCAGTCATAGTGTGCAGATCTCCAGAGCCGCTGCGCAGCACCTTCTGCAGAGATGTGTTTCTTCTGCTGAAGACCGTAGAGCTTTGATAAACACAGGATCTGTAGGACTGGCTGGTGTTATACACCATATGATGGTGGAAGTGTGTCAGCCTGCTGACATTTTGCTGTTCCTGTATTTGCTTTACGTACAGTACATGTGAGAATGATGATGGGAAAACATGAAGTAATGCAAAAATATAAAGAAAGTGTTACGAGGGGTGTCACACCTTACAGAAAAAATAGAATTCAGTTGTAGACAGGCATGCATACTGGCTGTTTTCTTATTTTTATTGAATAATTTAATCAAAGTAATTGCAGTTATTTAATATTTACTGAGAAAAGTAAATCATTACGTTGATGATGAGTAAATCTTTCAATACACATAAAACAGGGAAGTACTTTCTTTCTGTATTTTAGCCTATATTTCAAAGCAAAGAAATTAAGACCGACATATATTGGTGTTGTAATTTTACTGTTGTTATATAAAATCATAATAATAACAATAATAACAACGTTCTCAATTGTGATGATTATTTTATTATTATTATTCATTTATAAAGACTTCCAAAGCAAAGAAATGAAGACAGACATAAATACTGGTGTTGTAATTTTACTGTTGTTATATAAAATAAACAAATAATAATAATTATAATAACAACAACAACATTCTTAATTTTTATTGTTATTTTATTATTATTACTATTTTACTATTACTATTAATTTAGTTATATCAATTAATATTATTATTATTATATTATTGTTGTTGTTAAATACTTGTCTTTTATTTACACTGTAATAGTATTATTGCAGTAGTAGATTTAGATGTAGATTTAATTTTTATTATTTAAATATTATTACAATTGTATTATTTGATATAAAAGTAATGTTTTGAATATTAATACTTATTATGATTATAAATTAAAAATATTTTGAATAATATTAATAACAATAATATTACTATCATTATTGTTGTTTTGGTTTGTTTTTAAATGCTATTAGTTTTTTTCTGTGGAATATTAATATTTTTGTTGATTTATTATTGTTTTTATTTAACTAAAATAATATTATGAATAATAATTGAAGTAACAACTAATAATAATAGTTTATTTCCATGTCACCGATAAGCCTATCACACTTTTATTGCATTATTATTAAAGAAATAATCTCACAAATATAATGCATTAAATTGACATTAATATTTAGGAATAATCTGATCCGCTGGTTTGTGCCCAAGTTCCAGATAAAAAGAGAAAACAGTCAAATCAGAAAGAAAAAAAAAACATTGCCACATTAAAATAGCATTTAAAAAATGTTGAATTTCCAACACAAATAACTGTATGGTGCTATATCGTGGTCCTACACCTCTGAGTGTTTCCTCTCTGCTGCCCTGCAGGTATCTCAACTACTTTGCGACTAAGACGAGTCCGACCGGAGTGATTCTGGATCTCTGGGAAGCTCAACACTTCCCGCACGGAAACCTCAACCAGCTCGCCACCGTCTTGGAGGAGATGGGTCGCCATGACAACAGCATCGCTGCCATGGCCAAGGAACAGTGACCTCTCACATCAGCGGTAATGCACTGCTAACAATGACGACGTCCAGTTCAAGTTGTGTTGCCACTCGATCAAAAACCAAGACGCTGTGCGCTGCATCTTATTCAGTGTCATGGAAACGTGCAGCGCTGCCGTCAGTGGATGTGGATGCCGCCAGTTTGGGGTCAAAGGTGAAGCAGGAACAGGGTCGAGACACTTCAGGCTCAACCGAAACATGGCCAAACCCTCCCAGTTTGCACGACAGCAGAAATCTCCCACTTTATCATCCTCTAGTTTTTTCTGAATTTTGTGGTGCCATCTAGTGGTTGCAGAAACAACAAACGCTCATGTAATATAATATTTTGAGACATGAATATAGTATTTAGTGTGAGTACCTTAAAGTGGCCTTTAAAATCCAGTTACCGTTCAGATGCGATTTGAATTGTATTATTTTTGTAACGCGGGTACAGTAAATATGTTTGTTTGTTGAACAAAAGTGCACGTGAGCACTCGCCAGGGATTGGAGAATCATGTCAGACGTTGTTTTTTGATTTTCTGGAATGCAATGTTTCATCACACTGTAATAATGATGATCTTCTCTGGCCGGACTTTCACTCGTTCTGCATGGGCTGTTTCTGTTGTGCATCATCAGACGCTTTACTTTAATAAGAGCACATTTACCCCTCTACAAAACTTACCATGGTGACTACAGTTTCTGCTAAAATGTGACAGAAACTACAGTTATTGTTACTACTGGAATATTGTAATGATTTAATATAATTATTTCTGAATCTTTCATTTAATTTTTTTTTCTTTAAGTGAAGGCTAATACCAAGTTATTATTGTAAGTTTACTAACCACAGATGCCAAAATAAAATGTATGGTTTAACATTTGAAAGCCAATGAATTAAGGCAGACATAAATATTAGTATTGTCATTTTACCTTTGTTCCATTAATAATAATAATAATAATTATTATTATTATTATTATTATTATTATTATTAATGGAACAAAGGTAAAATGACAATACTAATATTTACGTAATAATAATTAATAATAATAATAATTATTATTATTATTATTATTTTTTTAATACTCAGTATTATTGCAATAGTTTTGTTTAAATCATAATAATATATATTATAATCATAATAATTCCTCAAATAGTAAACTTATTTTTTATAATCATAATAATTCATATTAGTTATTATTATTCAAAATGTATTTTTTGTTATTATTTAAATACATTTTTATTTAAATAATAATATTGCATTATAATGAAAAAAATATTATAATAAATAATAATTAGTTATTGTTATTAAAATGTATGTTTTTATTTTGTTATATAAATATTTTATTCAAATGATTGCTTTATTTACTGTGTATAGATAATTGTAGTTACTTTTAAAAAGTAATTATTGTGCATTATTTTAAAAAGTGTAAATTGATCACTTATGAAAATGTAACATGGTGACTAAAGTTTCTGCAAAAACGTGATGGATACGACAGTTATTGTTACTACTGGAATAATATAATGAATTAATCTACTTCTTTCAGAAGTTTATGACAGTGAGTTGCTGTAGGTTTATTGTAGTAATCATGACTGTAGTAAGCTTTGGTGGAAGCTGTGGTTATGGTGAGTTGTTTGAGGGGTTAACCAGTGTCCAGTGACAGCTTATTCTTCTGTCTGGACTCAAAGTCAAAATACTGTACAATACCACACAATCACAGCCAGTCAGAACATACAGTGATGTGAAAAAGTGTTGGCCCCCTTCCTGATTTTTGTCACACTTTAATGTTTCAGATCATCAAACAAATGTAAATATTAATCAAAGATAACACATGTAAACACAACATGCAGTTTTTAAATGAAGTTTTTTATTATGAAGGGAAAACAAAATCCAAACCCACATGGCCCTGTGTGAAAAAGTGCTTGCCCCCTCCTATTAAATCATGAAAGAACTGTGATTAACCACATTATTTTAGAAAGCTGAGTTATATTTCACTAGACACACCCAGGCCTGATTACTGTCAGACCTGCTGAATCAAGAAATCACTTCAATAGAACCTGTCTGAGGAAGTGAAGCATGTTTAAAGAGCAAAACATCATTCCGTGATCTTATGAAATTCATAAACAGATAAGAAACAAAATACTTGACATGTATCAGTCTGGAAAGGGTTATAAAGCCATTTCTAAGGCTTTGGGACTCCAGCAAACCATGGTCAGAGACATTATCCACAAATGGAGAAAACTTGTAACAGTGGTGAACCTTCCCAGGAGTGGCCGGCCTACCAAAATTACTCCAAGAGCACAAAGACGACTCATCCAGGAGGTCATAAGAGAACCCAGAACAACATCTAAAGAACTGCAGGCTTCACTCGCCTCAATTAAGGTCAGTGTTCATGATTCAACAATAAGAAAGAGACTGGGCAAAAACAGCATCCATGGGAGAGTTCCAAGGCAAAAGCCACAGCTGACCAAAAAGAACACAAAGGCTCGTCTCACATTTTCCAAAAAATATCTTGATTATTCCCAAGACTTTTGGGCAAATATTCTGTGGACTGATGAGACAAAAGTTGAACTTTCTGGAAGGTGTGTGTCCCGTTACATCTGGCGTAAAACCAACACAGCATTTCATGAAAAGAACATCATACCAACAGTCAAACATGCTGGTGGTAGTGTGATGATCTGGGGCTGCTTTGCAGCTTCAGAACCTGGATGACTTGCCATAATTGATGGAACCATGAATTCTGCTCTCTATCAGAAAATCCTGAAGGAGAATGTCCAGCTGTCAGTTTGTGACCTCAAGCTCAAGCGCACTTGGGTTATGCAGCAGGACAATGATCTCAAACACACCAGTAAGTCCACCTTTGAATGGCTCAAGAAAAACAAAATTAAGGTTTTGGAGTGGAGTCAAAGTCTGAATTTAAATCCAATTGAGATGCCGTGGCATGACCTTAAACAGTCCATGCATGCTTGAAAACCCTCCAATGTGGCTGAATTAAAACAATTCTGCAAAGAAGAGTGGGCCAAAATTCCTCCACAGTGATGTGAAAGACTCATTGGCAGTTATCGCAAATGCTTGATTGCAGCCAGTTATTAGGTTTAGGGGGCAAGCACTTTTTCACACAGTGCCATGTGGGTTTGGATTTTGTTTTCCCTTCATAATAAAAAACTTCATTTAAAAACTGCATGTTGTGTTTACATGTGTTATCTTTGATTAATATTTAAATTTGTTTGATGATCTGAAACATTAAAGTGTGACAAACATGCAAAAAAAAAAAAAAAAAAAATCAGGAAGGGGGCCAACACTTTTTCACACCACTGTATGATATGTGTCATATAAAGAAGTGCTGGTTACCCACTGATATGAGACAGAAAGAGAAACTAAGCAACCAAAAAAAAAAAAAAGTCCTGTTAGTTGCTGGTTTGAGTCAGAGCTGCTGGTCTGAGGCTTTGCTCTTCCTATCAACACTGCCGGTCCGGTGGAATACATTTATTTGGCAAATATTATACATGTCACTCCTGTGTGACCCTTCATCCTCACACTTACACTAGAAATAAGATCTCTCGATCACATCAAAGATGTCAGACATTTTATAGATATCCAAATACATGAATGAAACATTTCTATGGTATATGTTTTATCTGGTCATATTTACATGCACATGAACTTCCTGTGATATTTAGGAAAGTAATGTCCTGGGGAAAGAGAGCTTGTTGATGTCAGCAGAAAGAAAAGTGAGAAAGTAATTATATTCTGATGGAACATTTTGAGAACTTTTTTTTTTCTTTGGAGTAATTTTCGGTGATGAATCATATTGTGGAAGCCCATTTCTGCCACGCAAGAAATTAAAATTATGCAGTGGAAAATCATAATTACGACATAAAAAGTGTTCATTTTTTAAATAACTTGTCAAACGTATTGTGACAAACATTTGAAAATATGGCCTAAAAAGTCAAAATTATTACATAGAAAGTCATAATTGAATGTTTGATTTTTGTTAGTTTACTTTTTTAAATCTCCTGATTTAAACGTTTTGTCAGGTTTTTTTTAAATAATTTTCTGTCGTCACATTTTGACAGTTTCTCATAATTTGTTACTTGTGATCATTCTTAATGTCATAATTTTGACTTCATTATTTATAATAAAGTTTTGCCAATTTCAATTTCTCATAATTTACTTTTTCATTTTATAATTTTTATGCTTTGCCATTTTCAATGTCAATTTTGACTTTGTCAAAATGACTTGAAAAATCTCATTTTTGAAGAACATCATCTTGGAATTTTTTTTCATAATTCCGACTTTTTCAAAGTCTATTTCCTTTAGGATCTCATCATTTACGACTTAAAATAATTTTGACTTTTGTGACTTTATGACTTTTATCATTTAGAGTTGTCAAAATTAAACTTTGATGTTTTGTCGATCTCAACTAATTTTGATTTTGTATGTCATATTATGACTCAACATCTTAGTATCTTTTTTTTTTTTGTCAATTTCAACATAATTATGACTGTTATAATTTAGAATTGACAATTTAAATTTTTTTGTTGACACTATCTGTTTCCAGTTTTTAATGTCATAATTGACTTAGTATCTTATAATTTTGAGTTGTTATAATTTACTTTCATCTCAGAATTTTGACTTTGTTCGTAATTTTTTACTTTTTCATAAAGTCTGCTACCTTTAGTGTCATAATTTTTTATTTGTCTTTTTTAAAATTTGCCTTATAATTATGACTTTTATCATTTAGAGTTAGAGTCATAATTTAACTTTTCGATTTCAACTTTTTGTCATAATTTAGATTTTGTATGTAATATGTATTTTTTTAATGTCAGAATTGACTTAGTATCTTATCATTTTTACTCCATCACCATTTCAACTTTTTATCTCATAATTCTGAAGAATTTTTTATTCAATTTCTTTTTAAATAATAATGAAATTTGACAAATGACTTTTATTTATCCTGTTTTACCAAAAGCATGTTTTTTTTTCTTTTGTTTTCAGAAATGGGCTTCCATACTATAAGACCAGGAACATGCATTTAAAAAGCAAACAGGGTCGTTTTGATTTCATATCAGCTTAAATATAAAATTCCCATTTGCAGGAAACAACAGAAGTCTTTAGCAAGACCTAAAGTTAAACTCCTAAATGTGTTTACAGGCGGAACAGAGCGTTTACAGTTAACGATGGTCTGTGTGCGTTCTGCATAAATCCGTCACACTAGAGGCTGGTGTTGGTGTGCTTGTAAATGTGAAACACAGGGCTCATTATCTGCAGTTTCACTGCCTGCAGCCGCTGCCGCCCCACCAACACGAAGAAAAGCCTCCAACCAACTGCCATTTCCCACAATCCAACAGAGCAGAGGAGCTCCTCCAAATTAAGGAGCAAATCATGACAACAGAAAAGCCCCGCTGTAAGGCTGAAGAGCAGCAGTGCAGTGTCTCTGTCTGCTGGAAATGCAGTGCCAACTATGCAACGTGTGCTTCTGTGTGAACCGCTGGCAGATGTGCATCGTTACGACTTGCGTGTACAGAGAGATTAATCCACAGAATAAAGCTTCATTAAAAATAAAAAACAAACGCTATTATGTCCGCAGCCAGTTTCTGTATAAAATGTATGTAAAGGATTTTTTAAATAAATTATATTTTTAATCAACGCTGAAAGTGGCCTTGTGTTTTTTTTAATTTTATTTGACCTTCCCGGAGATTCCTTGCATGTTTTTTTTGTTTTTTTAATAGTTCAACCTTGAGTAAATATAAACGTGACTATCTTGACAAACATTTGCCATGGCAACCAAAAGAGGGGCTGGATTATTTTTATTTATTTATTTATTTTCTAAAAGTGTTGTTAGAAAAGGCATGCTGTTTGTGTCATTGGGCAATTCAAGAAGTGAAGTTGGATTATATAGGTTAATGTTAAGGTGTTATTGAAAAATAAAATAAAAAGTTTTGTTTGAATCAATAATGTTTCCTTTGATTGTACACTGAGACCACACACACATATGTGTGTGCGTGTGTGTGTATATAAATACACACACACACGCCAGCCAATGCAACTGTAGAAAACACTGGCAAAGAAAGAAATTATAATAGCACATCTGAAGTTGCTGCCTTTTACATTGAAATTTATGCTTTAATAAGCTTAAACACACTGAGCTAAAATAAATAAATAAAGATAAAAATTCAAATTATATACAGTGTATATATATATATATATATATATACACTGTATATAATTTGAATTATATATATTATATATATATATATATATATATATATAATTAATATAATTCATTCTTGTAGTTTAACCAAGTGAAAATATAATATATACTATACATTTTAGTGTATAAATTAATATATAAATTATAATTTGGAGTAGTTTAAAACAAATAGGACTTTGCTTTCTGTCTTAATCATATAAGCAAGTCTGTGATTAATTGGTTGTTATGCTGCGATTACATGGATCACGTGTATATGTATAGCATTTGCTCATTCCCAGGTGAAAAACAAGTACACTTCCATAATGTACTTAAAGTGCTCTATTTTCGCGCACTAATTTTGTACTTAATATACTAAAAATGATCTTTTAGTACTTAAGATAAACTTAAGATCATCTAAGTGTACTCAACTGTGCTATTTTGCGACACCATGAATATGAACTAAAATGCACTTTTAACATACTATCTTTGTATTTAAAAATATATATTTAGCTACCACATTGAATGAAAGATGGGTTGAAGTGTACTACAAGTGGTAACTAAATACATTTTTTAAAGACAGTGGCTATTTGCACTGTGTAAATAACGATAGAGGCTATTTACACTATGTTAAAATTGCAGGATTTTCTGCCATTTATACTACTTATTGCAAATTTATCTGCACCTCAGTATTGTAGTACATTATAAAACAGTATGCAATAATAGCTTGTGTAACTTTTAATTTTAATTCAAATTATTAAATGGATGCCACCTTATTGGGACAAAAGCCCTCCCTACACCTATACCCTTACACGATACTTTTTTCAACTTTTTATTTCCTTCATTTTTATTGAAAATAAATGCTTTTCTGATGTGATTTGAAATTTGAAAAGAGAGAAAAAAAGTTCACCAAAAGGCGGATTCGAACCTGAGTCGATCGCGTCAAAAAGAGTAAGATGCACACTTTACCATCCGTGCCACTGGAGCTGTCGACAGTCTATTGTCTTTTTGTAATCTTGACTAGCCAATCACATTTTGGTGGGTGGAGTTAGTGTAAATAGCCTCTGCCAACAAGGCGGGCTATTTGCACTTATTATGTTAAAAGTGCATTTAGGTTCATATGCATGTTGTCTCAAAATAGCACAGTTGAGTACACTTAGATGATCTTAAGTTTATCTTAAGAAGTACTAAAAGATCATTTTTAGTATATTAAGTAACAAAAATAAGTGCGCGAAAATAGAGCACTTTAAGTACATTATGGAAGTGTACTTGTTTTTCACCTGGGTTCTAAAATGTGAAGTTTTTTTTTAATGTCCTATGTCCTACCTTTTTATTTATTCAGAAAACACCTTAACAAGAAAGGTTTTACTTGACAGTAATGGTCAACTAAAAAGCAACACAAAAAGTAACTTGGTGCAGAACATTCATTCTCATTAGAACATTTATTCAAGTACATTGACGCTTCACTCTCATTTTCATCTATTTACAAAATAAATAAGGCACAGCCCACCAAAAAAGGCGGGAAACTTGTTGCAAGTTGTTGACTGACTGACAGACAACACAAATCTGATACGATCCAAAACCATGGTCCTGTTGGAGCTGATCAGACTGTGGAAAGAGAAAGCTGCGAGTTCTCTGAGGAGAGTCATGTGATCTCGCTCGCTGAGGTCCTGCTTCGTCCCGCTGGCCAGTGATCACAGGTGCTCGTGTTACGCAGCAGGACCGGCAGTGTCTCTGTCCTGAGTTCACACGAGATCTCAGGCCTCCTCCGCCGCCGCCGGGTCGTTTGCAGGAGGCTCTCGCGTGGCAGGACTCAGCGCTTGACCCCACGGCAGGCGGTGCGTTCGGGGTTAGTGTCAGTGCTGCTGGTCTGTTCTCAGACTTTAATGTCCTGGGACTCTGACATCTTGGCCAGAGTCTTTTTAACACGCAGGGCGGTGAGCCGAGAGGCTGGATTATGAGCCCAACACTCCGTCATGAGCTTCCCCATCTGCCTCAAACACTGACAAACAACCAAAATCACATCAAACAAACATTACCCTCTTTCTACAAAATCAAGATGAAGAAAGTCATGATGGTTAAAAACAAACTGCAAATGCTAAACTGCAAGATGTTAATTCATTAGTATAAAAACAGTATAACAGACTGTTTACAAAATCATATTATTTGTGATTTGTTTCTCTTCTAAAATTGATTTCTTTGCTTTGATCAATGCAATGCACTAGATCATTAATAAGTGCTATTGCAAGCTAATAGATATCTTGTGTGCAGTACAATCTCATAATACAGTGATGTGACAAAAATATTGTATGAATCTGAATAAATTAGTTATTTCAGCAAACCATACATACATCAATATAAATGAAAATGAGAAATGTTGCCTGGAAACTAGTTGAAACAAGGTTATTATACTAAAACTAAAACCATAAAAACATTTTCACTAATTTGAGCTGAAATAAAATATAAGAAAGGTGTAAACTTATTTTATTTCAGCAAGTTGCCAAAGCAACATTTTCATTTCATTTTTATTGATGCACTAAAATTACTAAAATCTATACAGACATATTAAAACTGAATGAAAATGGCAAAAATAGTAAAACTTCAACAAAATTAAAATGAAAAGGAAAATATAAAAATAAAACTAATTTAAAATATTAATAAAAACTATAATATCTTAATGATACTACAAGCTTGAGCTGAATAAAATATCTATAATTTTTATATTTCATTTTATTTCAAGTAAATGTTTCAAAGGTTTTAGTCAACTATAATAATTCTGCCTCTAAGTTTGAGTCTGTGTGTTTTTGTGATTTAGACTAGAGCACTGAATCGGTGTGTTTACCTCATCACTGCTCCAGCGGTTAGGGAAAGATGGCCGTATTCTCTTAATACACACAACCTCTCGCATGTCTTCATACGACGGGTCATTAGGAACGTGATCGTGATACGGCAGCTGATACTCCTCCACGATACCTGCAGAAACATACGGAGAGCAATCAGCACAGACACAAAAGAACAAACTTGAATGAAATCTCAATAAAATCTCTTTTAACCTCTTAAATCAATTAATTTACGCATTTTTATACAAACCAGGGTTATTAAAAAATAATAACAATAATAATTGTTACTTGAAACAAATATTAAGTTAAATAAATGTAAATATTAAAAAGAAATATATATATATATATATATATATATATATATATATATATATATATATATATATATATATATATATATTTTTTTTTTTTTTTTAATTTCAAATTTTTATTTGGTTTATATTCATGTACTAAACCAAAATGAAAGTAAAAATGAATAAAAACTGTATAGACATTTAAAAAAAAATTATGACAAAAACACAGGACAAAAATAGTAAAACTGAAATTACAATGAAAAAGGAAAACAAATAAAAACTAATTCAAAACATTAATAAAAAACTATAATAGTATCTTAATGACACTAAAATAAAACTGATACAAACAACTGAGTAAAGAGCAAATTGAGACTGA
Organism: Acrossocheilus fasciatus; assembly: GCA_036784905.1. NCBI lineage: Eukaryota > Metazoa > Chordata > Actinopteri > Cypriniformes > Cyprinidae > Acrossocheilus > Acrossocheilus fasciatus. Next base: position 40,005,632 of record CM071942.1, on the reverse strand, counting down.
CTTCACAAGAAATTATAGTTACTATGATATATTTATAACGAAACACTGACTTTTCTAATGATGAATAGTTTGTCAATATTAAGTAAAGACTTTTTACTTTACTATAATTATAAATATAAAAAACAGTATGTGTTACATGCGTGTGTTTAACATTTTTTATAGATTAAATGACTTGAGCTTTACTATCCACATCCAGGAATATTAACAGAGACAAAGCTGATATTGAAATGAAACACGGTAATATTCCGAGCTGTACCTCCAGACACACATCGGCGGGCGATCTCCCACAGTATGAGGCCGAAGCTGTACATGTCGGCCATGATGTAGGACTGGAAATGGTTCCTGTTCAGAGTCTCGTCCAGAACCTCAGGAGCCATGAAGCGTTTGGTGCCCACTCGTGTGTTCAGCGGGATGTCCACTTCATTAGTGTCGCTGTTCATGAGACACAACAGTGTTTCGGTGCTCATATTTAAGCAGCAGAGCTCATTTCATCAGCATACACTCTTCACATTATTTCCGCAGTATTTTTGGGGAAAAAACTTGTTGATGCAACTTTGAAAGTATAGTTTGTCAAGCTACAGCTAAAATACCCTTTCAAACAAGTAGTTAGCTACGCTACAATTTACTACTAAACTACGCTGAAGCTATATAAGGGCAAGGTTTACAGTCTTACCATGTCTATTAAAAATGATCAATATATTAATGCTGCTGGCTCTTATGACATTTTATTTGTGATTTTCCTCATCTGATAAATGGATAAATGTAAATATTTTTTATTTTAGTATTAGTTTTTGAATTGCCCTACAACTTAAACCTCTTTATTTCCAACTTTTTCGAAATAAAATATAAATATTACTACAGACGAAGAATTTAATTTCAAATACTGAAAACAATTATACATTTTTAATTATAGAACAGTATTTCTGTAATATAAATATATATGAGCGTTATTTTAGTATTATTTATATACTATTGGAGTAGTTATTATAATTTTGATTTCTTTGATTCATTTTTTAGCAGTTACGTTATTGTCTTTTTTTTTTCATTTTTAATAGCCTTTTAATATTTCTATTCAGAAATATTTCTATTTTAATTTATTTCAGTTTCAGTTTTAGTTCATTTCACTACTTCAGCTTAAACCTGTTTTCATTTCAGTTAATCATCAAGGCAGCATTCTTTTTTTTCTTTTTTTTAATAGGTTTAGTTAACAACAAAAACAAATCACATATATATGTCATATTTTTATGATCAGAGCAGTATGTATCTGACAATTAATAACAAAAAACATATTAGCATTAATTATTCAAATTTTATTTAGCAACAAAAAAGTTGTGCCAGGCAGGGACTTTTTGAGTGATCACTCAAATGAATATTTGAAGAATTTGGCTTTTTTTTAACCGGTTGCTAAAACGGCTGCCTACAATAATCAGCAGGTTAACCTCAAAGAAAGTAAAGCAAAGGAGCCGGTCTCTGACCTGATGAACTTGACGGCCAGGCCGAGGTCAGCGATGCAGCAGGCGCCGTTCCTCTTCACCAGGATGTTTTTGCTCTTCAGGTCTCTGTGGGCGATGGCCGGTTTGCCCTGCGTGCCGAAGATCTCCGTGTGAAGGTGGCAGAGGCCGGAGACGGACGAGTAGGCCAGTCTCAGCATGGCCCGGCTGTCCAGGGTGGTGCATTTCAGATAGTCGTACAGAGAGCCGTTCTCGTGGTAGTCGGTGATGAGGTAGAGTTGAGTCCACGAGCCCGTGCCTTTAATGTCGGCCGCTATGAACCCTGGAGAGAGAGTTAAAATTAGTGCACGAGTCTAAATATACCGAGCCAGGCCGTGCTTAATTTAATGTAATAATTAATCTGATATCAGCTAATTAATTTGAAAGGCCTGCTAATCAAGACGGTTCAATCGTGCATTTTAACATGGTTCATTTTCCTGTAATTACCGACTACATGTTCACCAGTGGGAGTAATTAAATAACAGTAGATAGGCTGCTAATGTAACTACATTTTTCAGTTGCGTGACAGCAGCTCTGCTGTTTTGAAAATAGCATTGCTATTTTTTCTAACAAACAGTGAAATAGCATGAAAAGATGCAGTACTGCTGCTTGTTGCATCACTTTGTATTGTGTGTGGAGCTTTACAGCTGAGAGATCAAACACACTCTGTCCTCAAGCAGCGATTAATGATAGCAAACTGATTTATTTTGGATGGTTCATTTTAATGAACTAAACTCACTTTAATTTGAGTGATCACTCAAAGGTGTTCCCAGAAGTCTAAAATATTTGGTTAATTGAGTAGTTTACAAATAACATGGACATGTGAAGGTTTTAGTGTAACATTTACAAAGGGAACATTTTACACCATTTTTAATGAGTTTCTTTTTTTGTTGTTGGTAGTTCTTTTAAAGAGCCTTGCAGAGTAACATACAATCTGAGGTAATACAACCATATAAAATTGTATAATTAATAATATATATATATTAAAATAATTCATATATATATTAAAAAAACAATTTATATAGCAATACAGAAATATAGCAATAAAACATCTGTCACTGTTTGAAATGTAATTTATGAGTACTGTGAACTTATTTCATTTACACAAAAAACTAAATATTGTTTTAATTTAATTAAACAGCAGAGGTTCTATAATTTAATGAAAAGCTAATAATTTAATTAAATAATAAATCAATATTTTTTAAAATAAAAACTATTAAAATAAAGCACTAAAAATATTAAATATTTTATTTGTTTACCTGCATGTCATGTGACCATTAACATACCCATGAACAGGCAAATGTGTGCAATAGGGATGTGCTTGAATCAGAATACGGTATTCGGAAAGGTAATGATGTGTACTACGCCAACCGTAAAGGGAATAAATACGAGATATACGAGAATAATATATTTCAGTGCTTTCAGGGAGCCGTTATTAATACGCGGGACATTGAAATCATTTATGGATGCGCGTTTGCTTTTTAGTTTCACTTTTGAAATTCGCGATCACACACAGTCATGTACTATGGAGCGGCACTACTTACGACACATTTCACAAGATCAGGATATGCAAAGCGGCTTGATATGTCCCTTTTGTGGCTCCGTAGAACGCATTATTCGTTTTCCGTGCCTTTTCGAGTACGGATTCGCTATTCAGGCACATCCCTAGTATGCAATTATTGAAATATTATCTTGAATTGTCAAAGAGGTTTGTTTGACTGACAAAATGTTTGGGAATCCCTGTTCAAGAAGAACAAAAGATTACACAATTATTGCATAAATATATATTCTTAATGTTTTTTTTGTTGTTGTTGTTGTTTTGTTTTTGGCCCATCCCGGACCTAAGCAGTAAACCTGACACTTTATTTTATTGAAAGACCTTTGTTACATTACGTTAGAATATATATAGTGCAGTGGAGATCTTCAGCTATTTAAATGGCCATTGTGTGAAGCACTGACTCATTTGGCCTCGTATTTTAAAAGAACAGCTATAAAAAATAATAAGTTCCTTTATTCATCCTAATTATACACATACTGCCCCCTTAATAGCTTTAGTGAAATAAAATATTTTTATTAGTGTAGCAAACTACTTTTTCAAGAGGGTAGCTGAATAACTTTAAATCATGAGTTACTTAAGCTTGGCAAGCAGTTTCTTTTATTTTAATAGTCTATATATTCCCTACATTAATAGTATAACAGTAACATATGAATGTAATGATGTTTGTGTGCGTCTGAGAGAGAAAGTCTCACCGAGTATATTCTCATGTCTCATGAGGACAGTCTGATATATCTCTGTCTCTCTGAACCAGCTGGCCTCCTCTGTGGTGAAAAAGACTTTCACAGCCACTTTCTCTCCCCTCCATCTCCCCATCCACACCTCTCCATAACGGCCCTTCCCGATCTGTGTCACCATCTGGATCTGCTTCGCTATAGTGCGCTGCACCTACAGACACAGATATACAGAAGACAGATCATAGTTTGTTTGTTTTTTTTTCAAATTACTTTCACTCCCCCCCTCCAATAAAAAAAAAAAGCATAATTAATTAATATTTTTTTCACCAGTTCTGTGTTTTGTGTTGTAATTTTCTGGTAAATTTTAAGCAAATTTTAATTTTAAAAAAGCATGTCTAATTAATTACATTTTTTCAGAAATTCTGCATTGTCTTTTCATTTTAATTTTCTAAATTCTGTCTTTTATCATTTCTTAAAAATCAAAAACAGGTACAATTGTGATAGTCCTTAAAAATGTTTTCTTAAATTGTATTATTATCATCATCATTATTATTATTATTATTATTACAACTACTACTTTGAAGTACATTCTACTGTGCAACTGTAATACATTTCTTTCATAAATCAGTCAAATTTTGGCAGGTTGTAATGAAGACTTTGTTGTGTGTATCTGACATTTTCAACTGAGCCACTCATTCACTCGGAGACACACTGACTTCACATTAAATAGTCTTTTTGCAGTTTAATAATCACAGACACTAGTTCATGTTGGGATTTGATTAATTGAACAGCTCTACTTTTGTTCTATTCATCAAAATTCCATTCCAACAACATTCCATCTTATATTTTTATGAGTGGATTCTGTGTTTTTTGCATCACAGAATTCCCAGGGCTCTGTGTGGATGTTGATTTCATGTGTGTGTGATTCTCACCAGCAGGGGGAGTCCTGACCCTGAGCCGGAGCTCTGGGACTGCTCTATGAGATCCCGAAGGGATTCTCCCGGAGGAATGAACGTCTCGTCCGGATGCAGGCCGAGGCTGTAGCGCGGGGCTAACTCGTGACGCTTATACCTGAAACACCACACACACCACTTCAACACCAGACTAACAAGACCAGAAGTACACACAAACACAACCTGGGGGTTTACACGATAAAAACAGTCGCAATAAGAGACATATGTGACCCTGGACCACAAAACCAGTCTTAAGTGTCAATTTTCGAAATTGAGATTTATACATTATCTAACAGCTGAATAAATAAGCTTTCCATTGATGTATGGTTTGTTAGGATCGGACAATATTTGGCTGAAATACAACTATTTGAAAATCTGGAATCTGAGGGTGCAAAAAAATCTAAATATTAAGAAAATCGCCTTTAAAGTTGTCCAAATGAAGTTCTTAGCAATGCATATTACTAATCAAAAATGAAGTTTTGATATATTTACAGTAGGAAATTTACAAAATATCTTCATGGAACATGATCTTTACTTAATATTCTAATGATTTTTGGCATAAAAGAAAAATCTATAATTTTGACCCATACAATGTATTTTTGGCTATTGCTATAAATATACCCCAGCGACAAGACTGGTTTTGTGCTCCAGGGTCACATATAATATTAATATAACAGATTAAAAGTTTAGAATTAGGGTTAGCCTGGTCTCATATAACCAGACACTGTAGTTTTTGCTGAACAAAAGTTAAAGCCTTTTTAAGGCAAGACATACCAAGTGAAAAGTTTAAAAAAAGAATGTAAATTATATAACTCTGAGATCAGCAAACAAAAGTGTATTTTGCACATTTTCTTGCCATTTTCTTTCTATTAGTCTAAAAACATGTTATGAAAAACCAAATAGCTCAAAATCTAAAACTGACCAGTGCATGAAAAAACAATATTTTTGCCTGTAGTGCTTTAAAAGGATAGTTCACCCAAAAATCTTTTAATCAACCTCATGCTCCAAACCTGTATCCAAACTCATACGCACAAAAAAAATGATGGCAACCAAACAGTTGAACAGACTTCCATAATACTTTTTTTTCCATACAATGGAAGTCAATGGCTACCAGCAAACTTTGGTCACCAATATTCTTCAAAATATCTTCTTTTGTGTTCAACAGTAGAAAGAAACACAAAGATTTGTAACAACTTGAGGTGAGTAAATGATTTTTGGGTGAATTATCCACTTAATTAGCTTCATTTAAGAAAAAACTAAGTCTGTGCAATCTAAAAAATGCTGGGTTATTTTTTTAACCCAAACGCTGGGTTCAGCTTGTTGGGTAATTTTATTGGGTTATTTTAACACTGGGTTATTGTTTTCTACCTAAAGAGCTTGAGCTTGTCTCTGGTGAAACTTCTCAACAACACAGCTGCTGAGAGCACAGCCTTTTTAAGTCAGAAGAGAGCAGTTCTCAGCGCCGCCGCCGCCACTTTGGTGCACTCTTTCAGGCAAATAAAGGTTTGTGTACATTTTATTTCATTTATAAAATCTTTAATGTGGTGTAAATTTTATTTTACGCAACACAACATAAGAAGGTGATGTCAGCTGTGGTCGTTTCATGCTGGAAACACCTTTGCCTTGCATAACATAAATGGATTTTATTCGTTATAATACTGAGTGTACGCTACTTCTATATGCCTTTTTTATTCCTAAAATGCTTGTTAAACAAGTTTAAATGTATGTAATATTGTAAACTATGCCGTATTCACCCAAATAAATTCAATTTGTCTTTTATTTTGTCCATGGGTGTTCTTGCTTAATAATAAATGTTCATCTTTTGATTATTGCTGTTGACACTAGTAATTATGTGTGTGATTTTTAATTTCCAGCCCATTTTAGGCCAGCAATGTAATAATTTAAAAAAAATATATTAATCAACCCATCATGGTGGGTAAAAACATTTAACCCAACCAGCTGGGTCAAAATAACCCAGCATGTGTTCTGTCCAATATTTACCCAGGTTGGGTTGTTTTTAAGCCAGCATTTCTTAGAGTGTGTTTGTGTTGGCAACTTACACACCTGAAGTAACAGAAGATGATGATGAAGGTGAGGATGAAGCTACAGACCGTCACTGAGATTAGCAGCGCGATGTGATGAATGTCTCCCACCACGTAACCTGCACACACACACACACACACACACACACACACACACACACACACACACACACACACACACAGAAACACACACACAAAAACACAAACACAAACACACACACACACACACACAATTACATGTCAAAGAGTCAATGGTGAACACACAACTCTTCCATCATCACACCATCACACTTGGCTCTATGAACACTTCCTTCTGGAGCTGTGTGTGTGTGTGTGTGTGTGTGTGTGTGTGTGTGTGTGTGTGTGTGTGTGTGTGTGTGTGTGTGTGTGTGTGTGTGTGTGTGTGTGTGTGTGTGTGCGCGCGCGCGTTTTTGTGACATATGAGGACACAAATTTGTATAATGACATGGGTATGACAAGGAGAAGGTGATTTCTAAGGGCATTTCCCAATGTCCCCATATTTCAAAAGGCTTATAAATCATACAGAATGAGTTTTTTTGAGAAAGTAAAAATGCACAAAGTTTCCTTTAAAGGGTAGGGTTAGGTGTAGGGTTGGTGTAGGGCGATAGAGAAAATACGGTTTGTACAGTATAAAAACCATTACACCTATAGGATGTCCCCACAATTCACAAAAACAAATGTGTGTGTGTGTGTGTGTGTGTGTGTGTGTGTGTGTGTGATGCTGAAATCAGAGCTACAGCACAGGTGTGAGGGTGTGAACACACACAGGTGGGTGGGTGTGTGTGTGTGTGTGTGTGTGTGTGTGTGTGTGTGTGTGTGTGTGTGTGTGTGTGTGTGTGTCTGTGTGTGTGATGGACAGAGAGTTTTCTATTCTGCTGTGTTGATTGATGGGAGCTGCTCATGACAGCCAAAATAAACCCCACAGGTGTGTGAGAGTTTCTGACCTACATATATTTTTGGGAACAAATCAGACATTTTTTTAAGGAATGTTGCCCAAAGGAAAATACTATAGAGGTTAAATCATATTTGTTTTTCGCTTCAGTAAGTGTTTGAGTTAACCTATAGTAATCATTATATTATATTATTATATATTAATATACTATTTTGAGTTGGATTTTATTTCTATATTTTATTTGAATTTTAGTTTTAGTAATTTTTGTGTGTTTATTACTTATTATTTATGCATTTGTTTGTTTGTTATTTAAGTGTAATTTACTTTAATTTAAGTCTTAGTTTTTATTTATTTCCACTTAGTAATGTATTGTAGTAGTATTGTTGTAGAAATAAACTACTAATTGCAGTTTATTTCAACTAACAAAAATATTTTTCATAATTTTAGTTAACAATAATATCCCGGTTGCCAAGGCTTTGTTATACAGTTTCTAAGGTTTCTCAAGTGGGTTGATTTTAGCACATTGCTATGCAGTTGCAATGGTGTACTGGCTGGGTGTTGTAATTTAGTTGCTAAGGTGTTTTGATTGGTTGTAAGAATGTTGCTAAGTGGTGCTGCTGAGAGGTTTTTAGCATTTCTGCTAAATGGTTCAACTTATTTAGAAATTAAAATCACCAACTACAATTATTAACAATAGTAATAATGATCCTTATCTAAACAAACACTACTAAACAGCTTTACATTTCAGTCAATTTCAGTGAATCTGTGATTAGATTGGCAGATACAGCAAGAAAGTGTGTGTGTGTGTGTGTGTGTGTGTGTGTGTGTGTGTGTGTGTGTGTGTGTGTGTGTGTGTGTACTCACTGGGTGTTCGTAGAGGAGGCAGCGTTGGATGTAGGTCTCTGTTACAGTAGTCCTGATCTGTGCAGCACTCGAGCGCTCGCCGCTGTTTAGAGTTCCCTGTGTCCTAAACACACATGAACACACAATACATTAACACATTAGGTCTCTCGGGTGGTCAGAAACACTACATGCATTTAACTTTTGTAATGTGACATATTCCAAGTGAAATGTTCATTGCTTGTACAGTGTTCACTGTTTCTAAGTGAATGTTCAGCATGAGATAATATACAGTAGAAGCAGGACTTAAAATGAGTGGGTAAAAATAAGCTATGATATTATTCGATAATATAATTTTTCACTGTCCATTTGGCTTTGGCAAAAAAATTATAACATTTTAATAAACAAATCAGATTTTTATTTTTTCACAATAAGACCAGGGACAGGTATTAAGAACGTAAAAGGATTGCTTTTGGTTTTATGTTTAATGTGTAAACATTGATTCACTTAAAATATTGACGACAGACTAATTTTATGGTGATTTTTGGAGCTTGGCAGTATAAATCGCCATTCATTTTCATAATATGGAAAAAAGCAGCTGATGAACTATCTTCATTTGTTTTGCACAGAAAGAAAACCAAGGAATGACATTAGTATGGAAGCTTGTCTCCATTGCAGAATTTAAAAAAAAGTCTCTTATGCTCATCAAGGCTGAATTTATTTGATCAAAAATATAAAAAAAAAAAAAACAGAAAAAATCTGAAATATTATTATAATTTAAAATAACTGTTTTCTATTTGGATATAATTTAAAATGTAATTTATTTTTGTGATGCATTTTTTTAGGATTTTTATTTTATTAGGATTTTTATTTTATTAGGATTTTTTTAATAACTATCACGATTTCACGATTTTATCACGATTCTTTGTCATGTTGGTTTTACTATTTTGTCTGAGCAGTGCAGCCTATAATTTCCCTATTATAAAGACAAAGCCTTTCAAGGTAACAAAATATAAAAAAGAATGGTGGATATTTAGGCCAAAGTGGGCGAAGATAAAAATCTTTGTCATTATTTTATCTTAATAATAAGAACAAAGATACACATTACAAATACACATAATATACAAAAAAAACAAACAGTGCTTTATTTTCAGGTACAACAGGTGTATTTAGCAGGAGCATTCAAGAAATTGAATGAACAAATACAAAAATAAAACACTTTATAGATTGATTCCTATTAAAGCAACTGTATTGTTATTTTTTCTCTTTGCGTTTTGTTGTTTTAACATTAAATAATAAAAATTCTGTCATCTGTCTGTCAATTCTGGCATAGCGTTTTATTTTTATACCATCATTTAAAACAAAATTTGTTTTAAACCTGAATGAGTTTCTTTCTTCTGCTGAAAATTAATGCTATTTTGAAGAACGTGGAAAACCAAACAGTTGCTGGTCCACAGTGACTTGCATAGCATTTTTTTTTTCCTTCTATCAAATTCAATGTGGTCCAGCATCTGTTTGGTTACCCACGTTCTTCAAAATATCTTCTTTTGTGTTCAGCACAAAAAATAAATTAACATGTGAGTGAGTAAATAATGACAGAAATGTAATTTTAGGGTGATCTATCTCTTTAATTATAGTCAGCAGCATGTTTAGTTCTGTCCCTTTAAGACCTGCATGCATCTAATCTACAGACACGCATCTGTTTTTCTCTCAACTATTTACTTTCATCTTAGACATAACCAACTGAGTCTATATGTAAACCTTGTGTGTTTTGACTGTATTAGTGCAAAAGATAACGTAGTTCAGTAATCAGGCGCCGTTTAACAGGCTTTTTAGTGCACGTGCTTCGGGTGTACGGGCTCAGAAGAAGCACACGTCAGACGAGAGTGTGGATGAAACGTTAAACCGGCAAGGCTTTAAAACACACGCAAATAATGTACTTTTGTGATTGCGAATAAGTGCAGTGTCCCGTGAGAGGAACTCTACCGCTGAGTAGTTTTTTGTGGAACCCTTTTTTTCTGGACTCTTTGATGAATATAAAGTTCAAACAGAATTTATTTGCAATAGAAATCTTCTATGACATACTGTAAATGGCTTCACTGTTACTTTTGATCAATTTAATGCACCCTTCCTAAAAAATCTTACTGACCCCAAACATCTGAACAGCAGTGTAACTGCGGCGTAATATGTCACAATTCTGACTTTATTTCCAGCAATTTTGAGTTAAGACACAAAATTGCATAGTGGCATACAAGTAAGAATTGTGAAATATAAAGGAGCTGCACACGAGTATTTAACGAGGTGTTTAATTCACAGTGAGTTACGTAAGGCTTTTGTTTCTTCTGTGCTTGAGGACTGATGCACTAACACTTAAGTGGTTTATTTTGGAAATTACAGCAGTTTATGACTCACTCGGCACTGAAACTCTGATCCGACCAGACCCAGACAGCCTGACGTCACCACAGCCGCTCCACCCTCTTCCTCCACCATGGTGAAGCAGTAACCGTCCGTCCTGAACACACAACACGCATGTAATACCGGGTTCAGAATGTGTGCAAGAGTACACAAGTGAGGCGGGATGTGTCCTGATACCGGCACGTGTTATTAGTGGAGTCCTCCGGACAGTGATGGTAACAGTAGCACCACAGGAAGCGCTGAGGTAGAGCCGGCGCATCACTTCCTGTCTCCCGACGTTCTTCCACCTTCCCAGAATTCCTCAGCAGCATGGTGTCCAGAACGTTAGCTGGAGAGGAGGAAAAAGAGGAAATGGGTCAGCTATCATCCAGTAGTATCTGTCAGAAACTCACACAACATTTTTCCAACTCAAAAATCTGCTTTATTTCATTCCTTCTTGTTTGCAGAGCAAAAATAACAGTGAGCGACCGAACTGAATAATTACTTCGGATATCCAGACTCTCAGGATCATAACACACAGCTTTGAAGTATGAAATTTATGGCACCTGGGGAAATATGGCTGCAAATATCACATCATTCTCACTCTTTCATCTTCAAATATTTGCAGAGAAAAAAAACGCCCCGAGACATTTTATAAATTAAACAAAAAGATGGAAATGAAGTTTGGACGGTCAGCCACTAGTTTTGGAGCGATATGAAGAGGTTATTGGAGAAGTTTGTTTGAAGAAGGGATCTGAATGGATGCTGAAGTTGTGAGCAGGAGAGTCAAGGACAGACGGACATCAAGGATAGATTCACTAAAAGTAATATTGATTTGTTTGTGTAAAACATTCTTTAAATGAAAAACGTTTAATCAAACAATTAAGATTATATATCGAACTACAAAAACACAAATGATTATTACACCACAGTCAGTATTCAATAACAATATTCATCAAAACAAATTAAAGAACCAATCACACAGCCGTAATTTGAGAAAACTTCTCAAGGTTCTCAAGGTTTCCGAATACTAAAAAGGAAATGTATAATTAATTAGGCAAGGTTATTTTGTAAGACATTAAATGTTAACTATACGTATGTATGTACGTATGTATATATATATATGTGTGTGTGTGTGTGTGTGTGTGTGTGTGTGTGTGTGTGTGTGATTGATGTTTTTATTTTATTGGTATGCTGTTTTGATGCTATGCACATACATAATCCATATATACATACATAATTTTTTTGCAAAAATAAACAAAAACTAAACAAAAAAACAACCATAATAATAATAATAATAATATCCATTAATTTATTTTGCCAGCCTGAATGAATATTAAATATTTCATATAAAGTTTGAATATGTTGGAAAACCTAAAAATAAACTTAAATTTAAAAAAACTGAAAAGTTAACACAACAACTCTATACTTGCATGACAACTTGAATATAAAAAAGAAATGTAAAAAAATGAAAAAATATTGTTAGAAACCATAATAACCTTGTTGCGAGCACAATTGTGCTTTTGTGTCCATGAGCGAGACACTTAACCTCGAGTTACTGCTGCTGTAATTAGTGCATGCTAAGCCACTCTGGGTGAAAAGTAAGAGAGTTACGATACAGGGCTGTAAAGTTGTGTGCTGTGTGTGTTTTCCTCTCCCACAAGAGCTTGTGCATATGACCGAACACACACACACACACACACACACACACACACACACACACACACACACACACACACACACACACACACACACAACACACACACACACAGTTTTCGACGGTCACAAAGGTGCTTATAGAAGCTGACCAAACACCCTTCAGTCAAAATAACTCCACATCTGTGAGCTGTTAAAGACAGAGAGGGGGTGATGAGGAATGCTGTATATAATTTTGACATCAAGGCATAAAATAAAGATGCTTATTTTACGGCTCTCTGGAACACTTTTTCTGATTAGTCGATTGTGGCTTTCAGTGGTCAAATATTCTTGTATATAAGATTAATAATCCTGTTTATATACCGTAAAAATTAGGCTCCATGTAACACTCATTTTTGCCAATGTGTACATTAACTAATATATAATAACTATTAATAATAAATATAGCAGTAAATACAAAATAAACATCAATTTATATCTTTCATAACAGCTGAGAAACAACATGCACATGGTTTGGTGCACATATGTTTAATGGAAACTCATTTAAACACATTAAGACAGGTGATGCTAAATCTTAAGCATACTAGTGAGCATGCAAAAATGTAAAAAAAAAAAAAACATTTATAAAATTTAAAATTTAAAATGAATGTCTTCTTTTATAAGAAATCTTGGTAACACTACAATAAGGTTCATTAGTTAACATTAGTTAACAACATTAGTAAACATGGACTAAGAATGAACAAAACTTCTACAGCATTTATTAATCTTAGTTAATTTCAGCATTTACTAATGCATTATGAAAATCACAAGTTGTGTTTGTTAACATTAGTTAATGCACTGTGAACTAACATGAATAAACAATGAACAACTGTATTTTCATAACCAACATTAAGAAAGATTAATAAATAGAGTAATAAATGCATTGTTCATTGTTTGTTCATGTTAATTAATACATTAACTAACGTTAACAAATGACACCTTATTGTAAAGTGTTACCGAAATCTTTTATAAACATCTTATATTTTTCAACATTATGATGATATTAGTGTTTCATAGGACATTAATAAAAATACATATATTAATTATATAAAATGATTTATATACATACAGTATTATATTCACTGATATGTTTATAAATTATATTTGTTTTAATAATATATTCCTGTTATATTATATTAATATATAAAATTACTGATGTAAAAATCAAAATAAATAATATCTTTATTATTATTTTTCAATTAACTTATTATTATGTATCTTTATTTAAAGGAATAGTTAACCAAAAAACAAGTTAATATAATATAATAAGTCACGATGGGGTCCTGTTCACCCTGTCCGGGTTTATTTTTGTGATAATGACCACCTGACAGTACATTATGTTATACTTAGTTCCTTAAAGTCAACTTGAGCAGACTCTCTCTCTTTCAGCAAACTATTCTTGTCTTTCACTCTCTGTTACAAACACTATCACTAGTCTAAACTCACTAATGCACTGCTTATATTACAGAGCCGAACACAGCACTGCTGTAGTCTGGATAAAGAATGGAGGCTAGCCTGTGTGCGTCTGAAAGCGTCCTTGCACGTCTAAAACACATAATTAAGAGACGACTTTAATCCTTCAAAGTACTGAAACACTTACACAAACCCGTTAGTGTATACAGTAAGACTTATTCATGTACGGGACGTCAGCGGCCCCGCAACATAAACACTCACGCTTTCTCACACACACCGTAAGCGTGATGCACTGCTCAGTATCTCATCCCATCCCTGCCTCATCCATTCATTTCACATATGCACACTTCATGAAACACACACACACACATAAACGCAGACAGATTTGGGCCTGCGCTTGCATAGTTAAGAAAGCCTTGTGAAAACAGTCGTAAACACAGTCACCGCTGTGAGACGTAACGTATAAACAGAACAGCTCATTTATAACCGTTAACCCAAGAGCGTTCAGCTTACAGTGACGCACAACTTATACAGTCAACATCGTGCTGCAGAACCAGCTTTTAGTTTGTTTGGTCTTTGCTGGAATATTTATTGATTTCACACACCTACTTATACTAAAAACCTATATATATATATATATATATATATATACACACATTTAGTAACACTTTAGAATATGGTCTCACTTGTTAACATTAGTTAATGCATTAGCTAAAATAAAATAAAATATATATCTCAAAAATATTTGTCATCACCCATTACTCATAATAATCATAGTATTCAAGGAATGTTAACAAATTTTGATTTAAAAAATGTACTATAAAATGTTATATAGTAATTATTTATTTTATTAAAATAAAAATTATTAGCTATTATTATTATTACTATTGAAATTAACTAATTGTAACTAATGTAATTCCTATGGGTTAACTATGGGTTTAAAAATTATTTTGGTTTAAGAAAAAAAAGAAAAGAAAAGAAAAGAAAAGAAAAGAAAAGAAAAGAAAAGAAAAAATTTAATTGGTTAAAGGACTGTTAACAACTTTTGATTTTAAAAATGTAGCATTAAAAGTTCAAATTAACATTCTCAAAGATTATTAAATAGAAGTATTGTTCAACATAGCTCATTTTAACTAATGTAAAGTTTTAGAAATGTGAAGCTATACGTAAAGTATATCAATAATTAATTTGTAAACAAATACTTTTGATTATAAAAAGATTTTTAAATGTGTTTAAAGATGGTAAAGTTAACATTAACTAACTTTATAAATACTGAGAAGTTCATTGTGAGTTAATTTTGTCTAATAACAACTAATGAAACCTCACCGTAAAGTGTTACCAATAAACAAATTTTACTATAAAACTGACAGAAATAAACTAGTGTGTCACTCACGGCTGTTTTTGGCTCTGTTCATAATAACGTAAGCAGCGTGAATCTGGCACTGGAGATACGCCATCCTTCGTTTCTCACCCGCGTCATTCTCCATTTGGCTGTCAGAGCGCTAATGCTGATCACTGTGTAGTGAGTCGTTTACATAATGTAAACATTGATTCGCCAACTATTTGACTACTTTTCTGGATGACTAGTCAATTAGTAGAAATGAGTAGTTGTACAAGCTCTTCTGAAAGAAAATCTGTACTAAACATACAGCAATTACACTCATACAAACATTAGAACATTTATTCTATTAAAAACTCACAGTAGACAAGCAGTATGTCATGTTATGGTGGAAAAAAGATATGAAATATATCACATATATGTTTCAGCTAAATGTCTGTGTTGACTGAATAATACCGTGAGTCTTTGGCTGATGATACAACTTTTTGAGCAATTTTGCCTGGCAACTTTTTTTTCCGTTCTTTAAATCAGTCGTAGGCCCTGTGTCTCACCTGGTTGCCCGTTGATGCCTACATTAACAAAAGTTGCCCATCAATATTGCTCAAAAAGTTGCTCTGTGTATCATCAGCCCTTGTCTTTCGCTTCATAAACACAGATGTTCTGTATGCCAGAATATAAGACTTCTTAAAGATCTCTAAAAGAAGAACGAGAAAAATAACTGTGTTATGTTTGAGAATTTATAATAATATTTATAATAAAAGTTTGTTTACACTTTATATATTAATCAAAATAAAAGTAAATGGAAAATTAAAAAGTTAATTAAACATGAATAGTCTTGTACAGATTTTTAATTAAATAAAGGCTCAAATGTCTTGATTCACATCTAAAAATGCATAACTATATTTATTTCAGGATTAAATGCATTTTAGAGCAGCCTATAGTAATCATAATTAGCTAAATTAAATAACAATAGAAGTCAGGGATGCCCCCAATTACACAGCAAAGTATGAATGTGAGTGTGTATTTTCACACACACACACACACACACACACACACACACACACACACACACACACTCTCTCTCTCTCTCTCTCTCTAAGCCAGAAAGAGCTACGACCTTTAACCCCAAAATCCAACCACATCAGTGTCACAATCAAATCTTACACACGTGTCAATCAAAACCCAGAGCCATCAATCAAACCTGCAGGGGTCTGGAGATAATGAGCATACACGAATGAAAGGAAAAAAGATCACTACAACAGATGCAAGAAAGTGAAACTGCCATGAGAAGAAGAAAAGATAAGACCGAATAATAGATGGAGAACAGACAAAAGAGAGCTACAACTGTGTCTTTATCTGCTGGGCTTTGTCAAGCAAGACCGGCCGTCTGAATGGGCCTGAACTCAATCAAAATCTCTTTTTCGCACTCTGTCAGTCTGATGGTTGAATAAAACCCCTGAGGACAGAGATTTTCACACACAGAGACACTTTTCATTCCTTTACACAGCCAAATAATCACTACGAATCTGTCAGAGAAGCCTGACTGCTCCGTGAAGCTGCTTCCTGCTCCTCATTCACAGTTTTATCTACATGTGTGAATCTATTATGAAGATTTAAAGGAACCTAATGTCTATATAGACAGTATGTCAGTTTGTAAAAACAAATGAGAAACATGCCTACAGTGATGCATTTACAATGGGAGAATTGTTCTCTAGCACTTGAATGAATTCTTTAGTAAAAAGTTACAATTAAAATTAAGTCTAAAATTAAAATTAAGTTTACAATTATAAATTGGCACTACTCTTTAAGCTAAACTTTTGAATAATAAAAAATAAAGTAAAACTAAATTAAAAAAAAAAAAAAATCAGTTATTTGGGCTGAATTTGAGTAAATTGCCTAAAAACTCCTTTAGAGCTAAAACTACTTTTCTAAGCAGATGTTGGTTATGAAAGAGAAAAAATTAGAACTCTTTTATTAAAAATTAAATAAATAAAATATACAATATAATTATATAATTCTAATATTTACATTTACATTTAGTCATTTATCCAAAGCAACTTACAACCCAAATTCCGGAAATTTGAATAAAATGAAAACTAAAAGAATTTCAAATCACATGAGCCAATATTTTATTCACAATAGAACATAGAGAATATAACAAATGTTTAAACGGAGAAATTTTATAATTGTATGCACAAAATAGGCTCATTCCAAATTTGGAATGAATAGTTGGGACGGGGGCATGTTTACCATGGTGTAGCATCTCCTCTTCTTTTCAAAACAGTTTGAAGATGTCTGGGCATCGAGGTTATGAGTTTCTGGAGTTTTGGTGTTGGAATTTGGTCCCATTCTTGCCTGATATAGGTTTCCAGCTACTGAAGAGTTCGTGGTCATCTTTCACATATTTTTCCTTTAATGAATGTTGTCTATAGGTGAAAGATCTGGACTGCAGGCAGGCCAATTCAGCACCCGGACTCTTCTACTACGAAGCCATGCTGTTGTAATAGGTGCAGTATGTGGTTTTGCATTGTCCTGCTGAAATACACAAGGGCTTCCCTGAAATAGACGTCAAACTGGCGCTAAAATCAGATGAAAGATGCAGACGGACAAGACAGGCGTTAATGGTGCAGACCCAGCTGAAAACCAAACCCCGTCGTATTCTGCTGAAGTTGAACTCGAAGGAAATGAAGTGAATCCCTGGCCATGTTCATGCTCTATTATGCAGTGTAAGCTGTGTTTGCCTAAGGAGACCAAACTAGCAGTTTATAAAATCTCGACATCAACCCTTCGCAAGCATGTAGAGGTAGGGTAAATACTTGCATCATTGCATTGGTGGTTAAAATGAAGCTTTGGCAGTTTAACAAAAGGTTTTGCACAAATTAGCCAAAAAGACAGTGGTGCAGGGTGTGCGATATATATTGTCTGTGATAATATCGCAATTGTTGTTTTAACGATGTGCGATTTGACATTATCAGTATTTCATATAGTAAATCAATATCACACGAAGAGTGCCGTTTTTCTCCAAAAATCAGCATGATTACATATAGATTTTTTTATTTACTTTTTTTACAACAGTTCAATACACAAGAAGTTAATTAAGAGACTTGCGTTTTAGACACCATATTGCCTGTTTTTGCTCTATTTCGACAACAAAAATAATCCCAAACACAGCCACAGCACTGTTTTGCACTTCTGAGCAACATGAAGGTGTTTCGTTCCTGAATGAATCAACTGTTTAAATGATTCGGCTCAGTCTCAATGACTCACTTATTAACAGTGACTTGGTGACACCTACTGGCGGTTTTAATTTCACATTTAAAGTATCTTTTGATTTTTTTTTTTTTTTTTTTTCAAATGAGTATTCAACATTTTGTCTTATATATCAAAACATTATTTCTGCATTTGTAACTGCAGGTTAAATGCATTCATGTCCTGCATTAAACAGTGTGTAAATACATCTAAATGCCACTTCAGATGAAGCTTCTGTTTTTCCTCTGCATTGCAAAGATGAATTTTGTTGATATTGATTTAATTTGCCTGGTAACAGCCCAAATGTCTTATTATTCTAAATAACTGATTCCTTTAATTAAATTTATAGGCCTATCCCAGGGGTGTCAAACTCAGTTCCAGGAGAGCCGCAGCCTGGTGTGGCTCCAACCCTGCTCCAACACACATACCATGTAGTTTTCAAATAAGCCTAAATGATTAGATTAGATGGATCAGATGTGTTTAATTAGGCAAGGCAAGTTTATTTATATAGCACATTTCATACACAGAGGTAATTCAAAGTGCTTTACATAAAAGGAAGTGAAAAAGTAAAAAAAAAAAAAAAAAAAAGGAACTACAAAATAATAATAAAAACAAGATATAAAAATTTATTTAAAAATAATTTAAAACAGTTAAGAATAGAAAATGATTATACATAGTGCAATCAGTTCGGACATAGCACAGTGCTCATTTGACAAATGCACAGCTAAACAGATGAGTTTTGAGTCTGGATTTAAATGTGACTAATGTTTTAGCACATCTGATCTCTTCTGGAAGCTGGTTCCAACTGCGGGCGGCATAATAGCTAAAATCTTAGGGTTATATCTATACTGTGTAGGGCTGTGGCCCTTCAGGAACTGAGTTTGACACCCTTGGCCTGTCCCATTTTTGCATCCCTCCCACTGTTAAAAAGTAACTTTTTAAAAAAAGTAATTTTTACTCTGAGTAAATTTTAAACTACTTTTAAATTTTAAGCTACTTTTTACTTTTACTTGAGAAGATTTTTAGACTGGTACTTTTACTTGTACTTAAGTAAAATTTCATTAATATAATGGTACTTTTACTTGAGTAAAATATTTTCGTACTCTTTCCACCTCTGGTTGCTAGATGTTCTCCCAGCTGAATCTTTTCAAAATTTCTTGCTTTTTCAGCCCTTTGTTGCCCCCGTGTCAACTTTTTGGAGATTTGAAATTTTTGAAATTTGAAATGAGCTCATTTAGTAAATAAAAGTGTAAGATTTCTCCATTTAAACATTTGTTATGTTCTCTATGTTTATTGTGAATAAAATATTGGCTCATGTGATTTGAAAGTCTTTCATTTTATTCAAATTTAAAAAACGCACCAACATTTTTGGAATTCAGGTTGTACAAATGAGGACAATGGAAGCAATCAAAATCAACAAAAGAGCAATGATATGCAAGTGCTATAAAAAGTCTCAGTTAGCTTAACGCAGTACACGTAGCAAGATTTTTAAAATTGTATAATAAATAAAATAGAATAAGAATAGAGCAAGCTAGTGTTAGAAGCCTTTTTTACTTTTGTTAAAGGGGTGGTTGATTGCAATTTCACATTTGTAACGTTAGTTAGTGTGTAATGTTGCTGTTTGAGCATAAACAATATCTGCAAAGTTGCAGCGCTGAAAGTTCAATGCAAACAGAGATATCGTCTTTTAAAATTCTGGAAGTTTAATGCCTACAAAAACGGCTGGTAAGGGACTACAACGAACTACTTCCCGGGTCTGTTACGTCACAAACCTAGATAAACCCCGCCCCCGGGAACATGTAAGGAAGGGGGAGAGGCCATGCTGTGCTGCTTTAGAGAAGAGGAAGAGAAAACTAGGGGTGCACGTAAAAATCTATTCATATATGAATCGCAATTCTGTCTTCTAACGATTCTAACGGATTCACAAGTTTCAAAATCAATGTTCTAAAACAGCCGTTCTTAATACTGTTCCTCGCGTTGCCCTGCTCTGCATCTCTCTCTCTCTCTCTTTCTCTCTCTCATTCAGATCGTCAGATCAGCTCCAACAAACTGTTCCAATTATACATTTTCACATAGCAATGAGAAGCGTTATACATGGACGAGTGTGCGGTTGCCATACTGTATTAAAGCTTTAATCAGAATAAAATCGTATATTAAAAGCTAACAATAGCAGTAGCATAATAACAGCGTATCTAAAAGTATGAGACAACAAACAAACAAACATACCATTAAGAGCCATGCTTGCACAAGTTCTGCGCGATCCTCTTCACTAATATCCTCTGTGTCTCAATCAGGCTCAAATTGATAAGCAATATAGACGATGCCTTTGTTTACAATACAACCGGAGCACATGCCGCTGAGCTGAGTGGCGGGACATTTAGACACATGCTCGGCGGTTTAGTGAATCACAACACACTGAGCCAGCTAACCAATCAGAGCCCATCACATATTTCTGAGGGAGGGGCTTCATAAAAACAGGAAATAATCAAGGCGTTTGTCAGAGAAGGGACAGAGCGGTGTGGAATAAAGATAAATTATATGAAAAATAATGCGTTTTTAAAAAAAACAAAGCATGAACACATGTAAGACTGCACCCCATAAACACAATCAAGCCTAGAAAAAAACCAGTAAACCACCCCTTTAATTGTGCAATAAATAAAAAGAAAACAGATAGAATACAAAAAGATTATAAAAGCTATAGTGTTTTTTTTTATTTATTTAATTTTTTAAAAGAATAGAATTAGAATAGAGAGTGCTAGAGTTAGAGGGTCAAATAAAAATAATAGAGATGTGTTTTTAGCCAATTCTTGAAGATGGCTAAGGACTCGGCGGCTCGGATTGAGTTGGGCAGGTCATTCCACCAGGAGGGAAAATTTAATTTAAAACTCTGTGAAAGTGATTTTGTGCCTCTGGGATGGCACAATAAAGTGATGTTCACTTGCAGAACGTAAGCTTCTGGAGGGCACATAAGTCTGAAGTAACTAATTTAGGTAAAGGGGTGCAGAGCCAGTGGTGGTTTTGTTATTGGCTCATTAAAAATTAATCTAAATATAATATATCATTAAAATAAAACATAAAATAAAACAGTTATTTGAGTTGTAAAGTTGTATTGTAAAGTCTTTTTGAACCGAGAAAGTAAAAAATAAAATAAAATACAAATGTTCCATTTATGTTCAATTTATAACATTCTAATATTTCAAAAAATGTAATAGTTATTTGAGCTGTAAAGTTATCTAATATGTCCTTTTGTGACTACTTTTGATCTCTTTTACATCACTTCCACATCCCTTCTGGATATCCTTGTGCAGATACCAAGCAAAAACAGCTGTGAAAAGCAAACACTTGAAAAACACTATATTACTTTTGCACATTGCACTTTTAGACAGTTTTATTGGTATAAACACATCTCCTGTTCTATATGCACCCAGGTAGGAATCCAAACTGTTGTCTGTGATAGTTGTCAGCATGCCACCAAATGCAGGCTAAAAACAACCTGCAATATTTCTGTAATTTAAATATACATGCAATAATATACATCTGCAGTCATAACAGGCAGACCGTGTCTCTTGTCGGTGACGCCTGAAATGTGCTTCAGAGCTGCGTGTTTCCATGGCTCCTCAGCGAAAGTTCTGCAACTGTCTGTTATGTAAATAAAGAAAATTCCACTCATATCTGAAATGAAACAGCGTCTGGAGTTCCAAGTGATTTTGACTTTCTGTTAAAACAGACTGTTCTATGTTAATTAGCTGGTGTGATAACCCTGATTTAAATTTCCTGGGAGCATCTAAACATCTTGAAATGACATAAGATTGCTGCAGGGTGATGAGACTGAGTCTTTATCTGACGCTGACACACACAGGCTGCTAACAGCACTTCATATAAACACCCACTGACACCATATTAAGACAGCAAACACAGTGAATGCTGCTGTTAACACACCTCGAGCGTGAGGGATGAATGCGCAGACGGCTTATGTGCAAACCGTGGCCTTGTGTTTATGTTTATGCTGAGATGTAATTTACAAGGTCATCTTGAAACTCAATCACGTGACCCTGAACATTCCAGCGACCCTTCACACGGATACACACACACACCACACAGCCGCCACACTCTATGAAATATAAAATAAACAGGCTACTTTCAAATAAACAGCAGAAGGAAAACTCAGGCTTCCATTTCAAGACTCTTTCAATGACATGAGAGAAACAAGAACGACTCTTTGGCCAACGGAGGCCAACGAAATCTGAGAATGCATCTTTCACTAACAGTCAATCAGTTAGTGGGACGTGTTCAAAAACAGTGAAACAGAATTAAGCAAAGCACTTGAGGCTGCGCTATATTGTAAATACAATAGGTGCGTTAATAGGGAGCTTTGTATTGTGATTACAATCGATTTAAAAATCCTTCCGCAGGGCACAGGAATGGGTGTTTTTACTGCTTGATTAAATATAAGCATCAACTTTGTGTGCTCGCTATCACATGATTAGGACGTGAAATAGATAAATATTATGTCTGCTTTTTAGAACAAAGAAAAGGGGGATACAAAACTTTGTATATTCATGCAATGTGCATCAATACAGCAAAAGAATAAATACGATTTGAAGCTTGTGACATACAAATGCGCAGATCAACCCGATCAATTTATTAAAGGGATAGTTCACCCAAAAATGAAAATTCTGTCATTAATTACTCATGTCGTTCTAAACCCATAAAACCTTCGTTCATCTTCAGAAGACAAAATACGATTTTTTTGATGGAATCTGAGAGCTCTCTGACCCTCCTATTAACAGCAAGGATCCTTACACGATCAAGACCGCAATTTTAAGAAGCTACGAGAATACTTTTTGTGTGCAAAGAAAACAATAATAACATAATTTTTTCAGCAATTCATCCCTCCGAGTTATCATCTTCCACCATTTTGGAGAGTACCCCAGAATGTAATCAACGTAATGATCGATTTGAAGATCGAAACAGTGTTCAATGGAGCTTTTTGCCCATGAAATTTCGCTAATGTGACCACACCTTTAGCCAAGACTGACAACAGAGTGAGTGCATAAACCATTTATATAACCATTAATATGTTAAGTCATGGATATAAACCAAAGTTTTCAGCTATTTTGAAAAAAAAAAAAAAAAAAAAAAACAGCAACGCTTTTCAATATGTCCTGTTAAAATTTTCTGTTTTAACAGTGAATATTTCAACCAGAAAGAAGCCATTTCAGTGCTGCTGAACTCTCACAATTCTCACTCTCTGCTGTGAAATCTGTTCATGATTACTGCATAAAATCCTTTCAGCACAAACTGAAATAAAAGAAGGTCTGTAAACCCTCAGCTGTCCGTCCAGGTGGGGCACTGGAACGTTCAGCCTATGGATCAGGCGAGAAGTGAAAGGTGGGAACAGGTGCGTCCACGGACGGGGTCAGTACTAAAGATAGAGGGATGAAAGAGAGGGCAGATTATAAAGAACAGAAGATAAAGGCATTAAGATGGACTGACACACAACACCTCCAAATACCAAATCCAGCTGCTTCCTTCCCATGATGCATTTCGGTTAGAGTGAACTATAGAAACACAAAGACCGAATAGTTTTTCCCAAAATTGGGGCTTGTGAGTTGATGAAAAGCTAATCATAAAAATGTAAAATTAAATAAATATAAAAATAAAATATAAATATAAATTTAAACATAAAATAAATGTTAATTTAAAATACTAGGTCTGTACATTTAACAGTTAATTAGATTAATTAATTACAGTGAAATATAATGCGTTAAAATTATTAACGCATTTAACGCACTTGCCCCAGACCTAAGTGGGTCATCTGACATTTCATACAGTTGATTTATGACAAATATGAGGGAGCGCACCAACAATTTTGCCAATGAAAATAAAAAAGACAAAGCAGAACTTTTCATCTCCAAGCAACACGCAGCAGCATTTCATTTCTTAATCCAAGTTTTGAACAAACTGGCTGAACCATTGGGCTCGTTGGATTTGAAGCAGCACTGCACAGACCGATCGGTGTATGACATCAAAAGTACCGCGAGAGTGATTCAAAAGCAAACGGAGTCATCTGCTCTCTGATTGCTCTCGCGGTACTTAGATGTCATAAACCGATCCGCTTCAAGTCGAACAGGTCTAATGATTCAATGGACCATTCATAAAGAGAACCATTTACTTCACTCCTGAATGAATCAGCCATTTGAACAAATCAAATGAATGAATAAATGACTCGATGACTTAAAGGTGCAATAGGAGATCTCGGAAAATGCTAACTTTAGCCTGATAGCACTGAAAGCGAACGTCCCACCCTCCCTGCAATCACCGTCCAAAGCCACGCCCCCTCAACGCACATATGCTCAAAGAGCAGAATACCAGAGACAACATTAAATTACTACAATAGGCTACATCAACGGTTTCCAATTACAGTCCTCGTGCCCTCCCCACTCTGCACTTTTCATATGTAATCTTAACACGTCCGATGGTTGTTCTGTTCGACCGTAATAAGTGCCCTGCGGAGTGGACATCACCAGATATTACGCCATGATTCCAGGTCAAAGCGTATGTTCCATACAAAGGGCATTAAAGTGTGTGAGATGTGAATTTAAATTGAGATGTGAATTAAAATTGTTTCGTCTGTGTGTGAAGACGCTGCGCAGCGCAAATCCATGAGTGAATGTTCCCTGCTCAGGGAGTAGAGAGCAATGAACACTGTGAAGGGAGCATGTCAATCGGAACACAGTTCATGCACGGAGCTCACTTCTAATGAGCTGGTTATCTGAACCGAGTGTGTTAACTAAGCAAGACATGCAAAATATGCAGAGCGGGGGGCGCAAGGACTGGAATTGGGAACTGCTGGGCTACATCATGTGTCATTCACCAGTGAAAAAACTTTACAGCACAGTTAGTAAAAGTACTACAATACCAGGAAGGAAGATCGGGTTGTTGACGTTTGCCTGCCATTCATGTTCTGTCCACACAGCGTGCATGAACGTGCTGATAAAGCATCCTGTCTGCCCGAACAGGGTGTGCAGAGGTATGCAAATACATACGTCGACAGGCAGGTAGGAAAGCCAATTAAAACGCTCGGACCGAACGGTTTGATTGGACGAACATTTCTTGGTCCTACGCCTTCCACAAAATATATGAATACAGATAAATACATTTAGACCACTTAACTTAATGATTGCTATCAGGATGTGAAGAGACGTTCAACCAGAATAACAAAAAAATAGATTTATTACTTATATTAATTAAACTATGATTGGATTCTGTTTTCAATAGACACTTACCTAAAGCTAACAGAAGTTCCGTGTCTCAAGTGCTTTGGACCTTCTTTTTGATCTGAATGGTAGGCCTATGCATTGTCATATGCAGAAAACATTTGAGGTTTGCCTCAAATTATTTTACTAAATGTGTACTTTTTAAATATAGTGTCTATTAAAGTTGAAAATGACTGTCCAAACCGAAACAACTGTTATCTTGTCACTTGTAACTTTTCTCACCGCTGGTCAGGATAGACCAATCACAGTCGTTTTCAATTGTCAGATAAGACTTTGCTGGGGCGGATATTTAAAATGAACAGATTCAAATGATTATACATTTTAGAGTACTAAAATGTACAATAAGACAAGAAAAGCCCAGAGGTTTGAATGTGAACATGAGTGTTGCTCCTCATCATTAACCTCCATTAATAATACACTACAGCACTGGCTCCAGGCTCCAGGCTGACTACACACAGAGTGCTGTTTCTGAGTGTTACTGTTTGCAGTACTGCTGTTCGCTATCATTAAAAAGCCATTAATAAATCAAGAAAGTTCAGGCTCCAGACTGACTCTCTCACACACACACACACACACACACACACACACACACACACACACACACACACACACCTGAGCAGCATTCAAAATCCATTAAGTGAGTTATCACACAGGGACCAGAGGCTCATTCAAGCCTCGTTCTGTGCTCATGACATGAGTTCATTTAGGTGAGTGCAAACACACTCAGACCTCTTTGAACACCACGCTGTCAACCAAAGGAAGATGGGAAAACCATCACAAAAATAAAGTCTTCATTGTTCCTTACTTTGCAGTTTGAAAGGTTTCTTTACAGAAATTTTTACTTTTATTTAGTAAGGATGCATTCAATTGGTAAAAAGTGACAGTAAAGATATTTATAATGTTACAAGAGATGTTTCTTGAGCACCAAATCAGCATATTAGAATGATTTCTGAAGGATCATGTGACACTGAAGACTGGAATAATGATGCTGAAAATTCAGCTTTGATCACAGGAATAAATTATATTTTAAAATATATTCAAATAGAAAACAGTTATTTTAAATTGCAATAATATTTCACAATATCACAGTTTTTCCTGTATTTTTAATCAAATAAATGCAACATGGGTGAGTAAAAGAGATTTTAAAAAAATTAAACATCTTACCAACCCCAAACTTTTGAGTGTATTTGCTGAATTTTTGAGGCATTATATCTTAATAAAAGAATTACAGAAAAAGCCACAATATGCTGATAATGCAATTTACGCATGATACTCAAGAGTCTGGCTTGTTTTTAAAATATTCATAGAACATCATTTGAATGCAAGCCAACTGGAAATCTCTGCGTTTGGATAGTTTTAAACATAATTTTACACAAATAATCCAAACACAATAAAAGTCAATAATAATAATGATACAAGGAACTCAGACAGGATGAGCAGCGTTTGCTTCTATTGATTCAGTCTCATTTTTTAATTATGATATTGTGTAATTTAACAATTTTGGTAGAGAAAAACAGCAGATAAAATGATTTTCAAAAGTCACAATTCATTCCAGCCCACGTAAGAATAACATCCAATAAATTGACCACTTTATGAGCACATTTTACTGAAAATCATGTCTTTCACAGAAACCTCAAGTTCATTCCTATGGAACATCCCATGAAGCTTCTGCATTAGCTACAGTAACTATGGGGGGTGAAGCTTAGCGAAGAGTCATTTACAAAGCATGAAAACAGTGATATAAACACACAGTATGTGATTGTAACGTGAAGTATTCTACGCTTGCGTACTTTGGATAAAACAATGGCAGGACGAGTCACTCCACTGTGGTACTATACTGCCACTTGGCACCAAAATATGAAACTAACAAAATTACATGCAAACAAATCTCAGCTTCTCGCTCTTGTATGGTCTCAAACGCTCTTTTGTTTTCTTTTATTCCTCTCTTCAACACCTCTGTCTTTCCCACACTCCAAAAATCCAGCGTGGAGCTACATCTGCCGGCTGTCAGTCACAATTTTCTGGACTCCAGCCATCGAGCCGACTGCAGCTGGACGGCCGTGATATAGTCTGCCTGAGCAACTTAAAGCAGAACATTATCATTTAAGAGTGACTACGCTATAAAACGAAATCTAAATCACTTCATTTATCCAACAGGTGGCTGCTGACAGTGAAAAGACAAACCTGTAACGGCCATTATTAATCAGAGCCATCAGAGAATAAACCTCGAAACCTCCCAGGAAAACAGGTGAGAAGGTGATGAGAACGCTGATGAAAGGCAGTTTTTCCTCTGGGATATGAGACGTGCTCTCTGTCCAAGTCAAACAGGAAGTGAGTGTTTCAGACGGCACTGTCAGTGAGGTGTGACTGAGAAGACCATCACACAACTGCAAGACTGAAACATTTTGGTCTTTATTATTTTCTCAATAAATTAACTTTCTGTGTTTCTCATGCTGTCTGATCAGAAATAATCATAAATAAACCAATGTTGGTCCAATCTGGTTTATACTGTACTGTAACACCAGCAAAACGTCTTGGTGGAACTGGTTGACTAAGAAAGTCTTTTGGGGGGAGGGAAGGGTTTTTGCTGGTCTGAGGTGGTTTACCAGCCCTAACCAGCTTGACCAAGATGAGCTTGACCATCATCTAGACCAGTCTGAACCAACCTATGAAAACAAATACTAGAAACCATGTAAAAACAACTAAAGGCTCATTTATATGGCTGAAAACACTAATAAAATTGTAATAAATAAATAAAAAATCCAGGCTGCTTTGCTTGTTTGTAGGGCTGCACATCAAATTTGGCCACAAATGTTGTGATAATATCAATATGACTATATTAATATCAACCACATAACCACTACTACTACTACTATTACTACAAATAATAATAATAATAATAACTGTTCTGTAAAATAAAAGTATTATTATTATTATTATTATTAATTTTATCATATTAGTTATTTTATTAAATAAAAAATTACTGTTGTAATATTTCTCTGTAAAATACGAGTAAAATATATGTTTATTATTATTATTTATTACTAAATTAAACAAAAAAAAGACTATTATAATATATCTTTGTAAAATAATCTATAATAGTAATAAAATTAGTAAAATATAATCTTAGTAATCATTTTACTTTGTAGAACAACTGTAAAATGACAATACTAAAATCAATTGCTGTCTTAATTTCTTCATTTTTGAACATTAAAAAATATTTTATTTTTGGAGGAAAACTGCAGGGGGCCCTTAAAGCTTCTGTTTTGTTTATAAGCGTCGGTTTATAAGCACTTTTCATTATTAGTTTGTGAAGATAGTTGGTAATGCAACACGTGCATTCATTTAATTAAATCACAGCCATAATGCCATTTCGGTTTCATTTCAAATAATTGTGCAGCCCTACTGGTTTATATACTCCACAAGTGGCAGACCCACATCCAATCCCACACAAACATGTATGCTGACACTCAAAGTCGACATGCATGAGCTGGCATGGCGGCAGTGAGAGTGATGGAGAGCCTGAGACGCTGTGGACTGTAAATAAACTCTGACAGAGACACCGCAGGCTCCGCTGCGCTTGTTGGACAGCGGATGAGTTCATTGTGCGCCTGGGTGTCGGGAGACAGGTCTGGACCTTGTCTGAAGGTTATTATGGGATGGGAAATGATGGAAATGGCTGATGATGGAACCTTCACTCTCTCTTTATCGCTCAGGAGGCAAGAGACAGCAAGAAGTAAGTATGAGTGTACACGTAAGCCAACACAAAAAGGATAAGAGCATCAATTTCTTTACCAGCTTAGATTTAATAAATTATATAGATTTAATAAATTATCATTTTACTAAAATACAGAGGAGAATTTGGACACTTCAATCACACTTATAAATGGGTAAATAACTTTGAAATAATATAAAAAATGCAACAACAAAAAAATTTAAATAAAATTTAAATAATTTAATTAAATAATATAATTTTATATAATATTCTATGATATTACGGAATTATATATATATATATATATATATATATATATATATATATATATATATATATATATATATATAAATATTAGTGCTGTCAAAATTAGCGCGTTAACGCAGGCGATTAATTTTTCAGTTTAACGGGTTAAAATTATTTAACGCCGTTAACGCAGGGGCGGGGCCTAGGGTTGGTAACCCCACTCATAACTGCTAATTCTGTCTCTTTTTTCTTGACAAGAAATGCATTTATTCAGTCGCAGAATGTCTTTACGAGCACATCAAACCAGAGACGTTTCAGACGCACGCTTCAGCTTCACCTCAGCACCAGGCTCAAGTCAAACGATGCTCGCAGCGCATGCTCTTCAATACACGCACAAAGGTGCCAGCGCGTGCATAGCCTGTATCATTTCATCTCAAATCACAAAAGAAACTACGTACATGCAATGTCGTGATCAGATAAGTCATGAATTTACCAAAAAGGCAATTAAAGCTGCCATAAAACCGTACATGCATGTAATGTGTTAAGTTACATTAAGAACATGTCTCTGAAATAGTTTTCAAAACTGTCCTGTCTCCCTCATCTAACACACCCGATTCAACTTGTCAGCTCATTAGAAGAGACTGAAATGGGTCAGAAAAGGTAGAGTTGAGAGAAAATACGATGCGTGTCAGATCCGCGTCATGTTCAGTAGCAGCAGCTCTTAAAGAAATAGAAGCCAAAATAACCTAATAACCAGCTGCTGTGATGTCTGTTCATCAAGAATAAAAGAAAAAAGAGGAAATCAATAACTTTTATAGTTTTAAGGATTCATCTGTATTTAGTTTAGAATTTACTGTTTGATAACTTTATTCAATTTCTGTATATTTCTGCTGAGGGGCACAGGTAGATAAATATGACATTTATTATAATGGGTTTATCTTAAGATTGTTTTAAGTTCACTTAAATTAGAAGTTTTTTTTTAAGTCTAATAAATGTTAAAATTGATAGCTCTTAATTATAATGTACAGTTGAATGGCTATAGTCAATGGTTAAATATTAGGGGGAAACATTTTTATAGGGACATCAGTATTAATTGGTATCAGTGATACTGGCCTTCAGTCATAAAAATAGAGATGCCATTAAATAAATATTTAAAATATACTGTCTTTATATTGTTTGCATATTAATTTGAAGATTGAATGTGAAATTATTGC
Source organism: Acrossocheilus fasciatus (assembly GCA_036784905.1). Taxonomy (NCBI): domain Eukaryota; kingdom Metazoa; phylum Chordata; class Actinopteri; order Cypriniformes; family Cyprinidae; genus Acrossocheilus; species Acrossocheilus fasciatus. The sequence continues at coordinate 39,974,617 of CM071942.1, read as the reverse complement.
AATATAAAAGTATATTTAAAAACTATAATAGGTGGGATTAATCGCGATTAATTTCAGAAAAATGTGCGATTAATTTGTTGTTGTTTTTTTAATCGATTGACAGCACTAATGAATACATATCATTACATAAAAATTATTTAAACAAACATATTTTATTAAATATTGTATTATATTACTGATTGCATTATCAATTTTTCATATTTTTATTCTGATTTAATAATTAGATTTATATGATATTTTTTAAATTGTATTATTAAAATAATTTTAAATGAATTTACATTTTATAACAGAATCATTTATTAAATAATATGATTAAATATATAATTTAATAAATATCACAATCGCACTTTAAGCAAACACTATTTTAAAAGAAGTTTGTTAAGTCTGAAATCATTAAACAGAAGAATCTCTAAAATAAATTTGTGTGAACTTAAGGAGAACTGACTTCATAAATAAAAAGTAGAAGACATTGAGCAAAGTGAAGTTATGTTAGTTATGTCTGAATGCAGTGACTTTCAGACAGTGTCCAAACACTTTTTGATGCTTCTGTACATGTGGCCTTTATACACCAAATTTGGTTTATACTACAAAGGGTCAACAGCAAATTAACATTTATTAAAGCAAATACAAAATTACATTACTTCACTATGCAATTATTTAAAACCATTTCCAGAGGGCAAAGTCACTGATTATTAAAATAACGAAAAATAAAGTCTGACTAGAGAACACAAAGTCAAACAGGTGTGTGAGAAAGAAAGTCTGTTGTATAGATTAAACACTGAGTGATTTCAAAGCTGGACCTCCAACTGTGTGTAAAACAAGTGTTAGGCAGCTGAGAGGCTGATAGCACACTACCAAACAAGAAACACACAGCAACACCTGGCTGACCATTTGCCACACCATCACTACCACCAAACATACAGAACACCATAAAGCACATATACTGTACAAAGAAATGACCTTAATTACAACAAAGTTGTAATTAAATGACCTTACATCAGATAAATATCATTAAATTATAAATATTTATGTTAAACTAATAATATTTATAATTGATCATCAAATGAAAATCTAATTTAATCAAATATATTATTGTAAATCATTTATATTCTACTTTATGATTTAATTTCATTATATTATAATACAAATATAAAAATAAAAATAAACAAATATTATTTTATTGAATATTTATATTACATTATATTATGGACTATATTATTAATATGTATATGCATATTAAATTGTATAATATTCAGAATATAATTTTACTTACATCTATCACTAAATAAATATCTCTCAATCCCACTTCAAGCAAAACATTTCATGAAAAGTAGTTTGTTAGGTTTGAAACTTTGAGACACTGAGCAATAATGAACAAAAGTGAAGTTAGTGAAGAGAAAAATGGCATATAAGATCTCTTTAATCACACTCGCTTCTCCTAGATGGGGCTGTAGCCATCATAGATGGCAATGACTGATTCGTAAACTTTTACATTTGTTTTTTCCCCCAATCTAGCATATTTGCTTGCCTCCAGATACCAATGAGACTTTCACTTAAGTAAATGACACCAGTAATTGTATCTGTTTTCAGTCCCAAGTCCTAAAAGAGATCTTACAAATGTGCTCAATCTCACCAAGACACAACAGTCAACAGAGATCTCAATATGAACTATGAAGTATCTCATCAAATGCACCCAAAAGCAAATTATCTGCTTTCCACATTTATTTTATGGCTCCATACTGACTGTATGTCAACCATTGAAAAATATATTTTAGAAGAAATATCTTGACACTTAGATGAAACATAACTGAGAACTCAATTAGAGTATCTTGAGCTATACAACAGAATGTGGATGTGTGCGGTGATCCGTAGAGAGACCAGCTGCATTACAGATCCTGCATTAGACACACAGAACTGCAGTCAGTAAATGTTCTGAAGGTTGACACTCACCCAAGTTCTGCTCCACAAGTCCCAGAAGTCCAATGACCAGCACACAGACCCAACGCAAGCAAGTCCTCAAGAGATCCATCTTCTGTGTGCGCAACTCCAGCGAGCGAGTGAATCCCTCAGCTGTCTGCTCAACACACACTCTTGAGTGTGTATGCGTATGTGTGTCCTCTACAGAATGTGAGAAACTGCACACCCCACAGCAGCCTCAATCACAGCTTCACACCGACTGCCCAGCAAGAGAGAGACAGAGAGAGAGAGAGAGACAGACAGAGAGAGAGAGAGAGAGGGGAGGAGATTATTCACAGTCTTACACACAGTAGCCTCAGTGTAGTTGGGCCAAACCCCACCCCCACTTTGAGACCATGCCCCCATATTTTCACCTCACCCCCTTTTGCCTTCTTTTTACCAAACACACCGGCTGAATGCAATACAAGCATACTGCTTCCTGCATACTGTGCACTGCTGCACACTTATCATCACATAAATATATTATAAAAATAAATAATTATATTAGGAAATATACTATATAATTTATTTATGTTGTTAATAAATATTTTATTAATAAACACAATGTAATAATAAATTATTATAAATCTTTTTTTTCTGTAAAAATGTCTTAAATTTTGGTAATTTTAATAATGAGTCAATTTTAATAATGAGTTAAAACAATGTAAAAATCCTGTTAAATATGACACGTCAAGTTAAGTACATTGCATTATAGGACAAAATATTCCAGTCTCATTTATACTGCACATTCCTGCAAATGTCTTCCAGGTTATCCAATTATACAGACCAGGGTTGTTATATTTAACTAAATTAAATTAACTGAGAAAAAAAAATAATAATAAATTACACCTAGTTGCCAATGTAACATTTATCATTTATCAAAATAACAAACCAAATAAAAAGAAAGAAAGAAAGAAAGAAAGAAAGAAAGAAAGAAAGAAAGAAAGAAAGAAAGAAAGAAAGACTAAAACATTAAATACATTTAAGGGAATGCAGAAAAAATTCAAATTAAACCTAATTTAAAATATCAACAAAACATGTACTAGTATGAAAATACTATTGGCTGGATCATTTTACATGGATTTTTTTATATATTATTATAATGTGTATTGTCACTGATTAAATAAATAAATAGATGTTACTAAAATAACATTACTGCATACTGTGCATACTACAAAAATAGTATGAGTATTAAGACAACATGCTATTTCAAACAGCCACTCTTTCATGCATGTTTGATTGATAGCGCAATGCAAAAAAAATAAAAACAAAATAAAATAGAAAAGAATCACATTTGTTGACATTTTTACCAAAAAACACGTGGTAACAAACGTGGTTACCGCAGTTGTTGTCACTACTATCAAAATGCAGAAGGGGCTGTGCAGATCAGAACAACCCAAACACTTCAAGAAAAGAGAGAGAGCTACCTAAAACTAATAAACAAGCAAACAAGAGAAAGAGAGGTCAAATGAACCGTGCTCCCTTTTACTGAGGCTTCTGGATAACCAATCAACCAGTAAATCTGTGAAACACACACACACACACACACACACCCCAAACATAACGAGCAGCAATGGAGGTCATCTTTAAGATTTGACCTTTGACTCTTCTTCCAATTTGTACTAGGTTGACATTTAACCCATATCAAACTCAGTCCGAATGAAGCTGGAGGAAAACAAAACCTTGCAAAGTAAAGACAAAAACACACAAGCTTTGTTCTCACCTACACAGGCCACATACTCACTGCGGTTAAATACGGTTGTCACTCCTTCTCTAAACACTTGACCCTGTTCTGTACACAGAGTTCTGATATTTACTGAAGCGACAACCAAACTCAGTCCTAAAACATTGAGATTCTGAAAACACTGCAAGAAAATTATTTTTGTATTTGGACTTGTCTTAGAATTGTATTGCTTTCCAGTACAAATATCTAAACATTCTTAAATCAAGATATAGTACATTAATTCTTAAAACTTCTCAAAATTAAGTTAAGAACAAATATCTACACATGGGGACAGAAAAGACAAAAAAAAAGAGATAATTCAAATGGAAAACAAGATTTGTTTTTTCTTCTTCATTTTGGCAGATATTGTTCTTAAGCAAAACAAATGTTCAATTATTTTTTTTATAACATTCTGAGAAAAGTTAGTTATTAAGACTGTGTGTCTGAATAATTTTAGATATTTGTACAAACTGTAAAAATGATTGCTGCGATTAGTTATCATGAATTAAAATTCAACATTAGAATATGTAATAACCCATTGTTTCAGATTAAAATATAAGTGTTTGTGCTTGATTTAAAATTGTAAGTTTATTGAACTTTAGTTAAGTTGGATATTTAAGTTATCTCAACAGTTTTTAGTTGTTACAACAAACTGCAGCAGCATTTTTTACAGTGCTGGAAAACAAGACAAAAATAGCAGTAGTATTTCTGAATATTATGTACAGAAACAAAGGTTTTTAATGTAGCAATGTCACTAAAGTCACAACTGAATTAAAAAATGTATGAAAATCAGTACTGAATTAAATTTGAAGGGGTCATGAACTGAGAAAACAAAATTGCCTTCATCTTTTGACATATAAGAGGTCATTGTACTATAAAAACATCCTGTAAGTTTCAGAACTCAAAGCTTTGTCGTTAGTCTAAACAGCTTATATTGAAGGCAGTCTGCCAAAATGACAGCTTTAGGAATGTTCTACTCTATGATGTAATAAAGTGGACAAGCACCGCCTCCGCAGATGATCAACGGCTGCTTCAACATCACTGCCTGTTGAGCTCCGCCCACCAATTCGCACATGTAGGCTGCGTCCGAAATCGCATACTACTTGTGTAGGTACTACATTTGAATTCGAACGTACTACTCGACCGTTAAAAAAGTACGTTCTATATAGTATGAATGAGGGTAGTATGAATGGAATTCGGACGTACTACATCCGCCATGTTGATGTTGTCACGTGTCATGCGTCTTCACAACAGCGCGAAAATTTAAAGAGCCCACTTCACTGCGCGAATTTAAATTCTTAACGCTTAACGAACCGTCTATTTAAAGAAAGCAGCGTTAACAAGCTGATGTACTACATTGAGGTTAACGTAACTCCATCTGATCGGTAATGATTAGAGATCTTTTTACACCTTATTCACACAATCGTTTCATCTGTTTGTTAAACCCTCAACAAGTCAGTCGTTTACTTGGATGATGTTAAACAAGCACAAGTTAACCACAATGAACATCAACAATGCTTTTCCCTGAGGTACTTTACACTTGAAGACAGCCGCGTCGCGGCTTTCCGCCATTTTTCGAATATGACGCCGCCTCTCCCGCGGCCTCATGGGATAGTAAAGTGTCCATCGTATGCCTACTACAGAATTCGGAAGAAAGTAGTAGGTCATCCGGGTACTTCTCGCCTACTATTTTTCGAATACTATGAATTCGGACGTACTACTCGCCTCGCATACTGTTTTTCGCATACTACATAGTAGGGAAGCATGCGATTTCGGACGCACCCGTAGTGTTTATGTGAGATGCGAACACGCAGGTCTACGCTGAAACCAAACAATATATAGATGGCTCCAAAGTCAACAAGACGCTGTGCAGTGCCAAGTTGAGGAAAAAAAACAGTCTTTGCATTCATTGCTTTCCTTCTGATCCCAGCGTTAGGAAAGAATGGATGAACTTTATTTTTAATGAAGTTCCAGACAGTCAGTACTCTGTCTTTTGCTCATTTAGTCTTGGTTTAGTCGGAAGAGAATGATTGCATTGGAAAAGGTGGTTATAGGGGAGTTACTGCAATATTTATAGGAGTTTTTAAAACAAACAATTACAAATACACTTTTTTTCTTTGGAATGACGTGAACCAGTAAAACGTTTAACCAGTGAAGACTGTTCCTAAAGGTAGGAACACAGCATTACATTTAGCTTTCTTCTAAGATACGTCATTTAACTTGCCATTTTGGATATTTTGGTAAGTTGGCAAACCAAGAATGCTTTGTTGACAGAAAAGTTGTCTAATACACTTAAGGGGGTCATGAACTGCCTCTTTTTTATTTTGTACAGTTCTCTGAGGTCCACTAATAATGTTCTCAAGATTTTCACATCAAAAAACATAATTCAGAAGTAATAGACTATTTTCTGTCCTGTTTTTGACCCCTCTCATCTGAACGCTCTGAATAGGCGAGAATGCAATCATTCTCTTCCGACTAAATCAAGCCCCACCCTACTTTTTAATTTTTTTTTTTTGAATATCCTATTTGAAATGCATCACAATACCAGAAGCACAGTAGTGTGTGAACACCATTTCATGTTACTTTACAATGCTCTCTAGGAAGGCAGCTTAGGGATTTGTACTGAAAGACACTGTTTTCATTTATTTTATGACTGTTTGTGATGATCAAATGACAAATCCGATGCATTAAATCAGCAAACACGCATTCCCCACTAAAGCCATAATGGCAGCGACACCCTGACTAACACACGCCAATCCGTTCCATCTGTTACCCAGCCCACGCTAAAGACTCATCTTCCAAATGTTTTCTCCTGTTTTCACAGCTGACAGAAGGGATGCGTTAGTCTGTTAAAGGAGTGTTTGTCAGCTTTCGGTTCGTGTGAGTGTGTGTTTTGATGCCATTAGGAGAGGTGAGTGTTCTGTCGCTGCCATTATGTGGTGTGTCATAAAGCGAGGTGTTGATTGTCCAAATGTGGAGGTGAAAAAATCGGCAGCAAAAATAGACCTTCAGCTGTCTGAACAACACACGCATGCTTTTGAAAACAGTGATCACCTAAATAGCACTGAAACTAATAAAAGCATAAACAGTTTAAGCCTAGACAACGGCTATATTTCCAAACTCAGTGGGCTGCCTGTGCTGGAGGTATTTGAATGCAGTAATGAAAGCTATATATACACATATATACTTATGCATTTAGCAGACACTTTTATCTAAAGCAACTTACAGTGCATTCAGGCTATACATTTTTTATCAGTATGTGTGTTACCTGGGAATTGAACCCACAACCTTATGCACTGCTAACACACACACACACACACACACACACACACACACACACAGTAAATATGATCAAAGAAGGCTGTGAAAAATAATCTGCATTGTTAATCCTTTGGAATTAAAAAATTCACAAAAATCTAACCTTTCATTGGATAATAAGAATTTAAAATAGGGGGAAATATCATTATGAAATAAATGTTTTTTCTCTAATACACATTGGCCACAATTAACGGCACCCTTTTATTCAATACTTTTTGAAACCTCCATTTGCCAGTTTAACAGCTCTAAATTTTCTCCTATAATGCCTGATGAGGTTAGAGACACCTGACAAGAGATCAGAGACCATTCCTTCATTCAGAATCACTCCAGACCCTTTAGATTCCCAGCTCCATGATGGTGCTTCTCCTCTTCAGTTCACCACTAATTTTCTATAGGGTTCAGGTCAGAGGACTGGAATGGCCATAGCAGAAGAATTGGTTTTGTGCCCAGTGACCCATTTTTGTGTTATTTTTGAGTTTTGTGTTTGGATTATTGTACGGTTGGAAAATCCAAACATGGCCCATTATAAAATTTCTAACAGAGTCAGTCACTTATTGATTTTTTATCTGTTGGTATTTGATAGAATCCATGATGCCATGTGTCTAAACAAGTTGTCCTGGACCTCCAGCAGAAATATAGGCCCACAACATCAAAAATACAGCAGTATATTTCATTGTACACATGGGGTACTTTTTATCCCTGTGTTCACCAAACCCATCTGACTATAGAAGCCAGTCCCATTTGAAGTTTCAGTTGTCTGATAACCGAATATGCTGGAGTTTGTTTTTGGATGAGCTAGAAGAATTTTTCTTGAAACCCTCCCAAACAACATGTGGTGATGTAGGTGCTGTTTGACAATTTTTTTTAAGGTTTTCTGACCCCGAGACTCAACTATTTTCTGCAATTCTCCAGCTGTGGTCCTTGGAAAATCTTTAGCCACTCAAACTCTCCTTCTCACCGTGCATCAGGACAATATAGACCCTTCCAGACAATTTCCTAACATTTTATGTTGGTTGGAAATTCTTAATTATTGCCCTGATGGTGGAAATGGGAATTTTCACTGCTCTAGCTCTTTTCTTAAAGCCACTTCACTAATTTGTGAAGCTCAATTATCTTTTGCTGCACATCAGAAATATATTCTTTGGTTTTTCTCATTGTGATGGATGATTAAGGGAATTTGGGCTTTGTTTTCCCTCCTATTTATATTTCTGTGAAACAGGAAGCCATGGCTGGATAATTTCATGTTCATAATCACCCTGGAGTGCTCAAAATTGTGAATATGAATGGGTATATACCCATTATATAGAGATATTTTACTCATAAGAATTTCTAGGGGTGCCAATAATTGTGTCCAACGTGTGTTTGAGAAAAACATTTATTTCATAATGCTATTTCCCCCCATTTTAAATTCTTATTATCCAATGAAAGGTTTTTGTGAATTTTTTTAATAAAAGATAAAAAGGATTAACAATTCAGATTAATTTTCACAGCCTTCTTTGATCATGTTTACCAAGGTTGCCAATATTTTTGGCCATGACTGTACAGGTGCATCTCAATAAATTAGAATGTCATGGAAAAGTTCATTTATTTCAGTAATTCAACTCAAATTGTGAAACTTGTGTATTAAATAAATTCAATGCACACAGACTGAAGTAGTTTAAGTCTTTGGTTCTTTTAATTGTGATGATTTTGGCTCACATTTAACAAAAACCCATCAATTCACTATCTCAACAAATCAGAATACTTCATAAGACAAATAAAAAAAAAAACATTTTAGTGAATTGTTGGTGTTCTGGAAACTATGTTCATTTACTGTATATGTACTCGATTCGTGGTAGGGGCTCCTTTTGCTTTAATTACTGCCTCAATTCGGCGTGGCATGGGGGTGATCAGTTTGTGGCACTGCTGGGGTGGTATGGAAGCCCAGGTTGCGTTGATAGCAGCCTTCGGGTCATCTGTATTGTTGGGTCTGGTGTCTCTCATCTTCCTCTTGACAATACCCCATAGATTCTCTATGGGGTTCAGGTCAGGCGAGTTTGCTGGCCAATCAAGCACAGTACCACTATGGTCATTGAACCAGCTTTTGGTACCTTTCGCAGTATGGGTAGGTGCCAAGTCCTGCTGGACAATGAAATCAGCATCTCCATAAAGCTTGTCAAGAGAAGGAAGCATGAAGTGCTCTAAAATTTCCTGGTAGATGGCTGCATTGACTGTGCAATGCGACAGCTGAAACCCATGTCTTGCATACGTCTGTGCGTAGTGGTTCTTGAAGCACTGACTCCAGCTGCAGTCCACTCTTTGTGAATCTCCCCCACATTTTTGAATGGGTTTTGTTTCACAATCCTCTCCAGGGTGCTGTTATCCCTATTGCTTGTACACTTTTTTCTACCAAATCTTTTCCTTCCCTTCGCCTCTCTATTAATGTGCTTGGACACAGAGCTCTGTGAACAGCCAGCCTCTTTTGCAATGACCTTTTGTGTCTTACCCTCCTTGTGCAACGTGTCAATGGTCGTCTTTTGGACAACTGTCAAGTCAGCAGTCTTCCCCATGATTGTGCAGCCTACAGAACTAGACTGAGAGACCATTTAAAGGCCTTTGCAGGTGTTTTGAGTTTATTAGCTGATTAGAGTGTGGCACCAGGTGTCTTCAATATTGAACCTTTTCACAATATTCTAATTTTCTGAGATACTGAATTTGGGAATTTCCTTAGTTGTCAGTTATAATCATCAAAATTAAAAGAAATAAACATCTTAAATATATCAGTCTGTGTGTGATGAATGAATATAATATACAAGTTTCACTTTTTGAATGGAATTAGTGAAATAAATCAACTTTTTGATGATATTCTAATTATATGACCAGCACCTGTATATATATAAAATACCAAAAAGTATAAAAATACAAGGTTTTCATACATTTAAAATTTTAATTAATTTAACATTTACATTTAATTTGAATTTTACATTAATTATTGACTTTAAAACAGTGACAGACAAACTGAGAGAAAAGTTGATTAAAATAATTAACACTTACATTTTTTAGATATTTAATTTTTATACCAAATAGTATTAAGTCCAAGGTTTTAATATGTTGAAATTAATTTCATTTAATTTAATAATTAATACGATTTAGACTTTTGTGTGCTGTGTGTATCAAATCATATTATACAGTTAAATATGTTTTGGAACACATCCTTGTGTGTGTATGTGTGTGAGAGAGAACACCTCAATGACCAGGATTTTCAAGAGAAAGGTCAGAGGTCAGTGTAATGACCTGAAGAGACTCAGCGACCCCACACCTGTTTGAGATCATCCGCTTGGTCACATACCATCTCACACCAGTGTCTCCTGCACCACTATTTAGCAGTGAGCCACTGAATTCACAACAATGAATAAGCTATGAGCACATAAGGCAACATAGTTCAACTTTTAATATCTATTTTATGAGTGAGTTATATATTTGAACTGTTTTTTTTTTTTGTCAAAACGACCCAGTCTAAGGCTATGGTAGGAATGGCATACCACTATACTATTTTTACAGAATACAGTATGTGTACTGCACACTGTATACTCACTCCTACAACATTTAACAAAAACCACAACACATTGCAGGAACACTAGAAATAAAGTATCCCACAATGTAATGCACTAGACCTTCAATGTTTAATGTTTTGATTGCAAAAACTGCCAAATGTGAAGACATTTTTACATAAAATTGGATTAAAAATAGCAGTTCCAAAACGATGACTGGATGCCATTTAAAAACAATGTGACAACAATGTTGCACACTACTGTCTGAGGGTGAGTAAATAATCACTCAATTCCCATTTTTGCATGAAAACAATCAAAGTTTATCATCCAAATTTATAACAAGAGTGTTTAATTGCATTAATTGGTTATTGTTTTGGATTTTATTATTGCCTAGGATCAATGGAAATGGTCAGCGGCACACAGACAGCGAGGCGGGGGGAGTGTGTGAGTGTGTCGGAGGGCCGTGAGGGGAATGTGTTAGAGTTCAACATGGGTGAATGGAACATAATCAGCACATGCAGGCTGCTCCACATTTATTCTGCTTAAACAAAGACAAACACACACACACATTCACACACTAACGAGGGCAATCGCGGCTCTGCTGCCACCTGGCTCATCCCTCCAATTAAGAATTCCCTAACGAGGTGCCAATTAGAGGAAAAGAATGAAGGAGACAAAAGCAAAGGGTCACAGAGGGCAGAAAACATGAAACAGAGAGAGAAAGAGACAGACAACAAGGCGAGAGGAAGTGATGGCAATTACACATGACAAGACAGAAACATGTTTGTTTAGAATCTCTATTTGATCTATTTTTGCTTTTTCCTCATTATCATCAGGAGTTTAAAGGGCAAATGTTTGACATTTGTAAAGTGCTAAAAAGAAATAGAAATATTTCTGGGTGGGTGGTATATAGCAGTTAAAGATCAAGATGGTAACTGAAAAGTTGTAGGTTTAAACCCTGAAAAAGCTTTGTTTACAATGAGCTGGTATGGATATTAAAGGAACACTCCACTTTTTTTGGAAATAGGCTCATTCTCCAACTCCCCCAGAGTTAATAAGTAGAGTTTTACCGTTTTTGAATCCATTCAGCCGATCTCCGGGTCTGGCGATAGCACTTTTAGCATAGATCATTGAATCCGATTAGACCAGTAGCATCGCGTTCAAAAATGACCAAAGAGTTTCGATATTTGTCCTATTTAAAACTCGACTCTTCTGTAGTTATATCGTGTACTAAGACCGGCGGAAAATGAAAAGTTGCGATTTTCTAGGCTGATATGATTAAGAACTATACTCTCATTTCGGCGTAATAATCAAGAAACTTTGCTGCCGTAACAAGGCGCAGTGATATTACGCAGCGCCTGAAAGTAGTCCCCAGCTAGGTAACTAGTTATAATATAGCTGGGGACTACTTTCAGGCGCTGCATAATATCACTGCGCCTGCCGCGGCCATGTTACGGCAGCAAAGTTCCTTGATTATTACGCCGGAATGAGAGTATAGTTCCTAGCTAAATCGGACTAGAAAATCGCAACTTTTCATTTTCCGCCGGTCTTAGTACACGATATATATAAAAAAAGTGGAGTGTTCCTTTAAGGCTGTACCGATATAAAAATTTTGGCCAACTTCAATAACCCATTCATTTCTTGATATGGCTGAAAACTATGGAAGCTTTTGATAAATAAAAATAAAAACGCTAATTGTGACTTTTGCAATTGCAAGTTATAAACTCATAACTGCGAGTTTACAACTCCCAACTTTTTTCTTAGAATTCTGAATTTACATCTCACAAATTTTTACTAATATCTTAGAATTCTGAGTTTATATCTTGCAATTTAGACCTTTTTTCTCAGCATTACGACTTTATATCTTGCAATTCTGAATTTATGTAAAGAGTCAGAATTGTGAGATAAAAAATAAAATAAAATCACAATTTCCTTCATTAATTTTTTATTCAGTGGCAGAAATAAGCTCCTGTAGAAAAGTAATTAATGGTCAATAAAGCTGATAAATTTAATAGCTGATAAATTTTTTTAATTAAAGTACTGTATTACAATTTTATTAAAAACGGAGATTTGCATTTAACTTTTAATTTAAGTTACTAGTGGCAAAGGTGATCTAAATGTAAAAATAGGGGAAATAAGCATGTTTATTTACATTAATACTGGTAAGTAAAAAAATATTTTCTTATAAACAGGAATTCCCTATAAGAATTAATTGTAGCCACTTATAGTGTCATTTAAGCACCAATTTCACAAAAGAAATTAAGCAAATCACATAATGACATAAACATACCCACAAAACGTTTCAGTCTGGACATAAAACCTCAACTGTTTTTACACCTGCACATCTCAAAAAAAAAATCATGCAAATGGATCCCGATAACAACCCCCACACAGGCATTCCACTGCAGGTCAGGACCTCTGAACATGACCTTCGACCTCTGTCTTAGGATCAGTCAGTCAAAGAACTGTGAAAAAGTCGACTGCCTATAAAAACATACAATATCCCACCCGGAAGAAAAGAAAGACAGATGAACGGAGCAAAGGGACTGAGAGGAGAAAGGATGAGGAACTGAAGCATGCATGTGTGTGGATATCGGTCAGCTTAGTCTGAACTTTAACCGCCCACTTAGACAGGAAGAGATTATTTGAGTGATATGTAAATGTGCCAAATTTGTTTTGTCTTTACATGTCATTTAAAGACGGGTTTATCTGAAATAGATTGCACCAAATACAGGTGTGGAAAAAAGGAATTGATATCGTATTTACTTGCTGCTAAATGCTTTAAACAAAACTGTGAGTATCCTTCAAAGATTTGAAGCCACTCCCAGGTGTTTGCTGTAGCAGCCTGGGAATTTGTAAAGGTGAAACTGTAAAAATGTATGCACACTTCTTGAATGTCTGCTTAGCCCCTGCTAGTTAGATGCAGTACCTACCATAATAATACCAAAAAACAGCTCTTATTCAAGAGTAGCTATATATTCTAACAAAATATATATATGCAGCAAACACATCACAAATAAAGTTTTGGGACATTAGCTGGAGTTGCAACAGCATAATTGCACCCTGCTCGTACTATTTCTGCCATTTATAGAAGAAAGCAATAGTAAAAGTAGTATGCTAGTATCACATGAATTTTACATCAAACAAAGATACAATACTACACTTTTGTGTACATATTTTATAGGCAAGGAATTTACATCCCATGAAGTGCTGCAAATAATGTAACTGATTCAAACAATACAATATAAAACTACTGTTTTAAAGTCACTGATTATTTGTATAATATATGATAAAATATACTCTCTCTCTCTATATATATATATATATTTATAGTGGGTACGGAAAGTATTCAGACCCCCTTAAATTTTTCACTCTGTTATATTGCAGCCATTTGCTAAAATCATTTAAGTTCATTTTTTTCCTCATTAAAGTACACACAGCACCCCATATTGACAGAAAAACACAGAGTTATTGACGTTTTTGCAGATTTATTAAAAAATAAAAACTGAAATATCACATGGTCCTAAGTATTCAGACCCTTTGCTCAATATTTAGTAGAAGCACCCTTTTGATCTAATACAGCCATGAGTCTTTTTGGGAAAGTTTTTCACACCTGGATTTGGGGATCCTCTGCCATTCCTCCTTGGAGATGCTCTCCAGTTCTGTCAGGTTGGATGGTAAACGTTGGTGGACAGCCATTTTTAGGTCTCTCCAGAGATGCTCAATTGGGTTTAAGTCAGGGCTCTGGCTGGGCCATTCAAGAACAGTCACGGAGTTGTTGTGAAGCCACTCCTTCGTTATTTTAGCTGTGTGCTTCATTGTCTTGTTGGAAGGTAAACCTTCGGCCCAGTCTGAGGTCCTGAGCACTCTGGAGAAGGTTTTCGTCCAGCATATCCCTGTACTTGGCCGCATTCATCTTTCCCTCGATTGCAACCAGTCGTCCTGTCCCTGCAGCTGAAAAAAAACCCCACAGCATGATGCTGCCACCACCATGCTTCACTGTTGGGACTGTATTGGACAGGTGATGAGCAGTGCCTGGTTTTCTCCACACATACCGCTTAGAATTAAGGCCAAAAAGTTCTATCTTGGTTCTATCAAGATAATCTTATTCAGGTGTTTTTTTAGCAAACTCCATGCGGGCTTTCATGTGTCTTGCACTGAGGAGAGGCTTCCGTCGGGCCACTCTGCCATAAAGCCCCGACTGGTGGAGGGCTGCAGTGATGGCTGACTTTCTACAACTTTCTCCCATCTCCCGACTGCATCTCTGGAGCTCAGCCACAGTGATCTTTGGGTTCTTTTTTACCTCTCTCACCAAGGCTCTTCTCCCCCGATAGCTCAGTTCTAGGAAGGGTTCTGGTCGTCCCAAACGTCTTCCATTTAAGGATTATGGAGGCCACTGTGCTCTTAGGAACCTTAAGTGCAGCAGAAATTTTTTTGTAACCTTGGCCAGATCTGTGCCTTGCCACAATTCTGTCTCTGAGCTCTTCAGGCAGTTCCTTTGACCTCATAATTCTCACTTGCTCACATGCACTGTGAGCTGTAAGGTCTTATATAGACAGGTGTGTGGCTTTCCTAATCAAGTCCAATCAGTATAATCAAACACAGCTGGACTCAAATGAAGGCGTAGAACCATCTCAAGGATGATCAGAAGAAATGGACAGCACCTGAGTTAAATATATGAGTGTCACAGCAAAGGGTCTGAATACTTAGGACCATGTGATCAGTTTTTCTTTTTTAATAAATCTGCAAAAATGTCAACAATTCTGTGTTTTTCTGTCAATATGGGGTGCTGTGTGTACATTAATGAGGAAAAAAATTAACTTAAATGACTTTAGCAAATGGCTGCAATATAACAAAGAGTGAAAAATTTAAGGGGGTCTGAATACTTTCCGTACCCACTGTGTATTAGGGGTTGAACGACTTCTGATTTTTTAAAGTCGACTTTTATGTGAAGAAAGTCGATTCGAAGTCGACTAGTCGCTGATGACGTCATTAATGAACAAATAAGTCTGGAGCTGTGACAAACACCTTGTGCACAGCTGGCATATGACACAGCGCCGCCCACATGGCTATTGCTCCTATAACAGCTAATTTTTATCAGTTCTTTTGTTTTTATATTCGTTATATTTCTCACAGATTTCTGCTCGTTCTAAATCACATACAGATAAAGTTGCACAGTAAAGATTACATTCATATGAATGCATTAGTGAGAGCGATTGCGTGTGTGAATTAATTCTTCCTGGCAGCTACTCTCTACTAGTAATGAAGCTGTGGGATTTAGTTAATAAGAAATATATGCTTGAACGTTTCAGTTTCTAAGCTATTTTATTGATAAATCGCAGAACAGTGTTGACAATACATTTCCGCGCTGAACAATTCTGTGCGCGCGCGATCTGCGCGTGATGTACGCGCTACTGTCTGAAGCCTATGTGTGTGCGTTACAGAGCAGCAGCGCATTATATTAGAATAGCGATTAACTGGCCTGTACTATAAGCTGTTTAAAACGTGCATTCTCCCGTTCAATTTCGAGCATCCAGTAATATAATCACACGTCTTGTGGAGCGCTTTCAGAGTATGCATTTATTTGTCATTTTAGTTTGAAAATGGAGCTTAAATGTGGAAGTCCTTCAGAGATTTCTTATATTGTTGCGCCCTCTATAGGACCAGCGACTAGTCGACGTCAAGCTTAAAGCGTCATGGCAGAGCATTAAAGTCGACTAGTCGATTAGTTGGTGCAACCCTTACTGTGTATATATATATATATATATATATATATATACACACACACACATATACAGTATATATCTGAACTACAGTTCAAAAGGTTTGGGGTTTAATATTTTCTAAAGTCTCTTGCTCACAAAGGCTGAATTTATTTGATCAAAAATGCAGTAAAAACTGAAATCAAATAACTGTTTTATATGTTAATATATTTTAAAGTGTAATTTATTTCTGTGACGCTAAGCTGAATTTTCAGCATCATTACTCCAGTCTTCAGTGTCACATGATCCTCCAGACATCATTCTAATATACCAATTTGCTCAAGAAACATTTATTATTATTAATGTTGAAATATTCAGCTTCATGTTTTTGTGGAAACCTTATGATACATTTTTTTCAGGATTCTTTGACTTGATTATGTCATTTGCAGTGCTTCATGAGAGAGGGTGGCAGCAAATGAACTATTGCAGTTGAAACTGAACTGACCTTTGGTTTCTACAGAAGTATTTTAATCCCTTAACAATCTCAGATGCTCTCAACAAATCTGTCATGAAACGATTATACACTCTCATCCCAAATCACTTCCTCAATGAGGGAAATATATGAGATTTCATGTCCAGAAATCGACTGTTGTGCTCCATTTCCAACGACACACAACCCCGGTGTGTGTGTGAGCAGGTGGCGGAGTGGATCTAGGGGTCAGCAGTCGTGCTTCAGCTCCCAAATATAGAGCGTCCATGTCACCGACTACGAGTCGCAGATCTCATATCACACGGAGACCTCGCCACAGTCGACCCTCTCTCTCCCGTTCACACTACCGTCTTTATCTGGCCTCCACAGCCTGGCATTCAGAGAGGTATCATGTGTGTAGTGTTGTCTGTCTGTTGTCTGTACACTCACCTGAAATTTGAAACCAGCTCGCGGCCCCCTGAGCATGACCTCTGGCCTCTCTTCCTCTCTAAAGATATGAGACTCCTGCCCGCTCGCTCTGCGGAGCGTGTTTGCGCACATATGTGTTATGGTGTAGCTAAAGCTTCCGCGTCGATCACGTTACGGAGGTATAAACATCACCGGTAACAGCGTGGTCTCGACCAGCAGTGGACGTATATGTAAGATAAATCTTTTGAGTGTGTGTGAGACTGTGTTTACCTGCAAACGTATCGCTGTCCCACATGCATTAGCTCCCACGAACCATCGAATCTTGAGTGATGGAAATCTGTAGAAACACATAAATACACTGCTGTTTTACATTTACAAAGGTAAGCAGCACTATTTGAATGAATATTAAACTTTAGCATGTAACGTCATATACCGTTTGATCTATGGACAATAAAACAGGAAAATCAGTCACACTGGAAAAATAGAAAATATTTGGCTCAGAATAGAAACGTTTATATTTGGTCCTATAGAGTATATGGAAATTTAAGTCACATTTAAAAAGTTTTAATGCTATTGCATATGTTTACACAAAATATAATTTGAAGGACACCTGCTTTTATACAAAATATCACAATATATTTTTTAAAAATAAATGCTTTTGGACTAGCAACTACCCCTGCATTGTGACACCAAGTTTTACATAGCTAGATTTCCTGTAATCTACTTAGATTTAGCGTTATCAGTTACTATCTATGTAAAAGATACAAAAAATATTATTATATAATGATACATTTTATTACTTTTTAAGTAAAATCTACAAAAAGAATCATTATGTTATCTGGAAATAATCTAGTAATTTAGTTTTTCTATTTAAGAAAAATCTACAAAAAAAAACTATTTTTAATTTGATAAAATCTCATAAATATTTGTGATCTCTCATAAAGGATTTAGATTTTCACTATTTAACAATCAGTATTTATCCATTCCTATGGATTTTTTATGTTAAAGAAATACAGAAAATACAAAAGTTGACATTATAGAACTTTTTTTTGGCTTCTACTCTCCCTTCAATATCTTCAAACATCCAGATGGTTTACTGCTTTACTGATTTGAATATCATGGTTCAGAAAAAGAGTCAAATCTGCGTTAAAGGGTTATTGGCTGATTATTAGCTGCCTGATGCTGTTGATTTCTGATGTCATGTCACTGCATGTTTCCACCAATCAGATACTGAAAACATCTAATGCGAAACACAAGACATCAGACACAACCACATCAGCACCAGTCACAAGTCAGTCAATGTAATCGAATCGGTGAAAGACATCCCTTTCATACTGAGAAAGAGAGCGAGAGAGAGAGGGAGAGAGAGAGAGAGGGAGAGGGTGGTTTCTAAATGAGTTAGAGATATTAGCTCTAATGCAATCTGGGTTATAAAGTGTAGGGCAAAAACAAATATTTTTGTACATTCACAGCTTTGTCCATCTCACACAAACTGAATTTACTGCTAAATAATATAAAATAAAAAATATTACTAAATACTGCTAAAAATACCTAAATGTCACTGCACTGGGAGAAAAAAAAAACTTTAAAGAAAAACACTTTTATATAATAAATAAATATATACTTTTCAAATAAATTACACTTACTTTGATACAAAATATCATATATTTTTTTTAATCGATACCTGCTTAAAAAAAACAATATATATATAAAATACATTACACCTTTTAATACTAAATATCATAATATCTTTTTTAATAAATTACACTTCCTTTGATGAAAAAAATAACATAATACATATATATTTTTTTAAACAGAACACTTGGGTTGATATTTTATATATAATGTAATGACATTCAGACAGTTTTAAAGGGGTCATCGGATGCCCATTTAACACAAGTTGATATGATTCTTTAGGGTCTTAATGAAAAGTCTATAACATACTTTGGTTAAAATTTCTCAATGGTAGTGTAAAAAACACCTTCTTTACCCGGTCAAAATCAGCTCTGTTTTCATCAAGCCATTATAGTCCATGTTGCTTTAAATGCAAATGAGCTCTGCTGACCCCGCCCCTCTCTTCCATGGAGTGACAAGCAGACTGTAAACTTCAGCTGCGAAACTGGCTAACTAGCATATATTAGAAAAGGCGATTTGCAAAGATTCATAAAAACCCTTATACTCACTTCTTCTGTAGATGAAGCTGGATCACGAATGATCAGCACGAACATAGGCACATTTATGTAGATCGGGGATCAGCGCATTCCCTTCAAAAACGAAAGTAACATTAATCATCTGCATTTTCAGCGGCTCAGATGTCGGGAATAAATGACGACCCCTTTAAGTGTGACCTAATCGACCAAATATTTTTGGGGGTCACTTACACTGATCTATATAAATGTTCTCTATTATAGGTGAGCGGTCACTGTATATTAGATGTGTCTTTAAAATGGCACAAATGAACAATGGAAATGCAAATGAAGCATGAAAAGGACACTTTGGCATCCATTTTTGTCTTTGTTTGTATCAATAAAGAATTTGACAAATGAAAAGATGATGCAAATCTCCCAATTCATGTCATTTTCTGATGCTTTTTAGTGGCGAGCATTTCAAACAGGTGCACATCCTCTATTTCGCAATTACCCATAATTCTCTTCTCATGACTCAGCCAGCTGTTACTGTACAAACCTACAGCTCTGAATAGTTCAGCAAATCAGCCATGTATGAAAACTTTGAAACAAGCACTGCTTCAACGTCTGTGGGAATTTTTTGGCCTATTTTATCGTCCGCCAAGTTTAATCGCAAAAAATACACAGCACAGAACAAGGTGTGTCTGTTAACACTCTAGAGGAAAGTGGGAAAACACACACACACACACACACACACACACACACTTCAGCCATGCTGAACCACAGGGGAAAGACTTCACAGTGCACTGGCTTTTACGGCCGTCCCGTTTGGCAGTTGGGTAAAATATTCCGGAGCTAAAATTAGCAGCACGACACAAAGACCCTCATTGAGAAGGACGTCTGGCACGTAAAGCGAAATCACAGCGAACCTGTCCAAACTGTAAGACAGCTCGACAGCTCCCGCCGGTTCACCACAAAACCACATCTCCAGATAAACGTTCTGAGAGCGAGGTGAATCTGATAGTGCCTCAATCAGACACACTTCAAACTCGAATCCGTCTGATGACGCGCTCTAATACTTAGCGCCGGAACAACAGTCACCTTGGAAACTCCAAGGATTCCCTCAGAAGTCCCGAAGTGCGTGTCTCACAGACGTCTCTATTTCAGCGCGAGTCACTGAAGGATTATACTCACATCTCTTCTTTCACGCTGAGCTTTAACACACACAGAACAAATATCGCTCTGTTGAAAGCTGCTATTGTTCAGGCAGATATTTCAGAACAATAGAAGCCATCAGCAAAGCTTCACAACACCACTAATATATCAGCCTATTACACGCTACAAACTAGTACATCGATATGGGTTCATCTATCTGAAGAGCAGGATGGCAAAAATGCTAAGTCAGCCAATCAGAACAGCATAATCCATTGTTGGCAATCACAGAGGTCAGACGTTTCTTGCAGTTGGCCACCAGGTTTGCTCACATCTCAGGAGAGGTTCCTCTTTGCAGATCCTCTCCAAGTCATTAAGGATTCGAAGCTGACTTTTGGCAACTCGAACCTTCAGCTCCCTCAACAGATTTTCTATGGGATTAAGGTCTGGACACTGGCTAGGCCACTCCAGGACCTTAATGTGTTTCTTCTTGAGCCACTCCTTTGTTGCCTTGGCAGTGTGTTTTGGGTCATTGTCATGCTGGAATACCCATCCACGACCCATTTTCAATGCCCTGTCCCTGACAGTACATGGCCCCATCCATCGTCCCTTTGATGTGGTGCAGTTGTCCTGTCCCCTTAGCAGAAAAACACCTCCAAAGCATAATGTTTCCACCTCCATATTTGACGGTGGGGATGGTGCTCTTGGGGTCATAGGCAGCATTCCTCCTCCTCCAAACACGGTGAGTTGAGTTGATGCCAAAGAGCTGGATTTTGGTCTCATCTGACCACAACACTTTCACCCAGTTCTCCTCTGAATCACTGGCAAACTTCAGACGGGCTGTACATGTGCTTTCTTGAGCAGGGGGACCTTGCGGGTGCTGCAGGATTTCAGTCCTTCACGGCGTAGTGTGTTACCAATTGTTTTGTTGGTGACTATGGTCCCAACTGTCTTGAGATCATTGACAAGATCCTCCCGTGTAGTTCTGGGCTGATTCCTCACTGTTCTCATGATCACTGAAACTCCACGAGGTGAGATCTTGTATGCCCCAGTCCGAGGGAGATTGACAGTTATTTTGTGTTTCTTCCATTTGCGAATAATTACACCAATTGTTGTCACCCTCTCACCAAGCTGCTTGGCGATGGTCTTGTAGCCCATTCCAGTCTTGTGTAGGTTTACAATCTTGTCCCTGACATCCTTGGAGAGCTCTTTGGTCTTGGCCATGGTGGAGAGTTTGGAATCGGATTGATTGATTGCTTCTGTGGACAGGTTGTCTTTTATACACGTAACAAACTGAGATTAGGAGCAGTCCCTTTAAGAGAGAGCTCCTAATCTCAGCTCTTTACCTGTATAAAAGACACCTGGGAGTCAGAAATCTTGCTAATTTATAGGGGATCAAATACTTATTTCACTCATTAAAATGCAAATCAATTTATAACTTTTTTGAAATGCATTTTTCTGGATTTGTTGTTGTTGTTGTTGTTGTTCTGTCACTCACTGTTCAAATAAACCCATCATTAAAATTATAGACTGATCATTTCTTTGTCAGTGGGCAAACGTACAAAATCAGCAAGGGATCAAATATTTTTTTCCCCACTGTATATAAGAAAAAATGCTCAAATGAATTAGTAGCACTAAAATAAAGCTAAAATTTAAATAAAATCTAACAACTGAAATATATAAAAATTACAAATATAAAAACGAATAAAAAATAATAAAAGCTCTATAAAAATATAAAAAACAAATACTACATAGAAATAAAAAAAAATATAAAAATGATGAAATCCTAAAAACAGAAATAAAAATAAACATAAAATAAAATAAAAAAAGCTATACAAATATAAAAAATGATTAAGGGTGTGTTCATACTTCGATTAAAACGATATACTCTGTATGCGATTTCTCTGTTAGTTTGGTTCATTTGAGTAAGTGTGAACACTGCCATCCAAACCATGGTACACGCCAAACATAAACTCATCATAAACTCTTCAAATAAAATATGAAAGCAACACGGACCAAATACTTCTAAACAAACCAAAAACAGGATGACAAGATGCGACATGAATTGACCACATGGTGTGAGTGGTGTATCCAAAACAACATATGCTTTTCTGTGTCAGCAGCACCGTACGCGGATACGCTGTTTACGATTTGATTTGAACATAAACAATGTATCTGTGTACATACATTGCATACGTTGTTTACGTATGTGATACTCTTCAAAATGGTGCTATAGGGTGACGCGGAGCCGATGAATTGTTGAATAAAGTCATTATTTTTGTTTTCTTTGCACACAAAAAGTATTCTCATTGCTTTATAACATTATGGTTGAACCACTGATGTCACATGGATTATATTAGCAATCTCTTTGATATGTTTCTCAGCCTTGATCGTGTAAGGACCCTTGCTGTCTACACTGTAAAAAAATTCAACAGCATGTTTTTCAGTTTACGAAAACTTTTGAGTCTAAAAAATGCTATTTTCTTGAGACTACATAAAAACCCTTGTCAGACCAACAAAATTACCCCAAATGTTGTCCCAACTAGTCAAACACAGTTGTCTGTAGTGTTGTCACGGTACCAAAATTTTTGTATTCGGTACCGATACCAAAGAAAATCCACAGTTCTCTGTACCAATTTCGGTACCAAAGCAAAACACAAAAACATGCTAATTAAAAAACACACAATTTTTTTTTTATTAATAAAGTCAAACAAAAATAAAATGTACAAAAATCAATGCCATTCTTTATACTTATTTAAAATTGTGTTTCAAGTTTTTCCGCAAGTAATAAAAGTATGAAAAACAGTAAACAAATTTAACCCAAATTTAATTTGTCTTTTAATTCATGAAATTTAAACACATTTTATTTTTTGGTAAATAAAGGGGATTTATTATTAAAATTAAAACATGGAAGAAATATTGTTAATTTTTATACATTTTTTCAACAGTAGTAGTAGTAACCTATCACATTCATTCTACTAAATAATAGTAATGGTACAATGTCTTTAGTTAAAACCGAACTTTTATTTTGACGGGTTGCCGTGAATACCTTTAAATTGAAGCTGGTTTTACTCAATGAAACGGTAAAATGCTGGTGAAGTGACTCTCAGAGCAGTTCTGGAGATGTTGTTTATGTATTTATGTATTCAGCAGATGCTGAAATCACCGCAAGCGTCACACGTGCTTCAGTGTATGTAGTAAACAAAACCGCGCGTCTCTGCCATTCATTCATTCACACAGAGACAAGCAGAACATACAGGATTCATATTTGAATCGACTTTAGCGGCTTAATATTTACAGATACTGGTCCATATCGTGATTTGATTTAAATGTAATGATCTACTATTGATTAATTCATCTAAACTTTGACAAATTCCGTGACACTCCTTGTTAAACTGTAAATTCCGTTTTTATAACTGGATTCCGAGATTCTGTCCGCGTTTTCTGCATCGCGGAAATCATAGGGCCGTATTCGTCAAGAACCGGGTTGACCGAGTACTTGGTATCAGCATTGTATGAACAAACAATTTTACGTTGGCTAAACAAAGTATATTTACTGAGAATAACTAAAAAATATATTGTTGAGAGAACCCAAAAGTCTTACTGCATCAAGTTGCCTTATTTTTATGTTTTCTCAACTATTTATTTTTTAAAGTGTATGGGAGGGTCAGAGAGCTCTCGGAATTCATCAAAAAGTATCTTAATTTGTATTCCAAAGATGAAAAAAGGTATTTGCAGGTTTGGAATGACATGAGGGTGAGGATGACAGAATTTTCATTTTTGGGTGAACTATCCCTTTAAAACAGGGCTGAGCAGACCAATCGGTGAATGGGTACTTTGATGTCATACACCAATCCAGTAAGTTCCATCACAAAATATTCATCATTCAACCCAACCTATCAGGTTGTGAACGTATGACTATGCATTTAGGTTCAGTACCTTTAGGTTCACTGTCAAAAATGCCAGTGTGAATGCTAAGCGGACCAGGACCAAATGTATAATTTTTTTGGTCCAGACCAAACAAACCAAGAGAACCAAGCTACAAGTGTGAACGCACCCTAAAAATGACAAAAGCACACAACAATGGGGCAGTCGTGGCCTAATGGATAGGGAGTCGGACTTGTAACCTGAAGGTCATGGGTTCGAGTCTCAGGTCCGGTAGGAATTGTTGGTGGGTGGAGTGAATAACCAGTGCTTTCTCCATCTTCAATACCACGACTGAAATGAGCAAGGCACCAAACCCCCCAACTGCGCCACAGCATTGGCTGCCCACTGCTCCGGGTGTATGCTCACTAGGCATGGGACGATAACCAGTTTCAAGGTATACCGTGGTTTGGAAAATTCATTTTTCCAAAACCACTAAAATTTTCCGTTATACCATTCCTGCAGTATGCACAGTTTTTTACGTGTCGTCAAAGACGGAAAGTGCAGTACTCACTTGTGAGCAGTGAAGAACGTAAGGAGTCACACGGCCCCTCCCCCTCCAGTTGGTGCGAGCAGTCAGTGAGAGTAACCTGTGTGTAGGATGATGGCCGAAGGAAATCAATCCCTGGAACTTTTTCCCCCGTCGAAAAAAAGACTAAGTCTGCCGTATGGTAATTTTTCGGGTAACGTAGGCTAACCATGTTCCGTACAGATGATGTTTTAGCGCCAATCGCTGAATAAATACTTCCAGAGGCCTATACCATGATGGTAGATGAAAAAATTCAGAGTTACAGGATTAGTTTCGAGTTGACAAAACCAAACCACTCCAATCCGGCTTTGTTGGTACCATGATGCTGATCATCGACTTTCTTTGTCAACTCAGGCTTTGATCCTGAGTTTTTGGAGCATGTGCACATGAATGTGTGACATCACTGGCGAACAGCCAATCACGAGCCTTGGTTAAAGGTTAAAGGTTTTGAGATTGAAGAATATGATGAATTTAAATGCATTTACAATTACAAGTACTTGTTCATGAAAGACGACAAATAAAATAAATTATCTTGCTTTATCAGTGCATTCACAAGTGAAACTTGTTAAGTTAGTTTTTATAGTTGGAAATATACAGCGATAGAGGCTAGCCAGCTAATCCAGCTTCATGGTACAGGCCCCAGGTTGTACATAAACTATCTGTGTCATCTTCATTTCTCTCTTTTTCACCCTCGATCAAGACAGAGACCCATTCACCGTTTGTTTCAGTGTTGAAATAAATACTATTTGGCTTGCTACTGAGGCAGATAACATAGCTAATTAACAAGCTAACATCAACTAGTTTCCTCCCTCACGTTACTTTACAGAGCAGGGAATATCAGACTAAAATACTATGTTTCTGGTATTTAGTACAATAAATAAATTTAGGTGGTATCACGTCTATCATTTTAAGCCTCCTGCCATTGTTTACATCTGTTCAAAATCACGACATTTAAAAAACAAACAAACTGCTGGCTCTCAGCCAGAATGTTGTACGGAGATACTGTAGACCGCGCGCGTCTGTGCGTCTGTGCGTCTGTGTGTGTGTGTGTGTGTGTGTGTGTGTGTGTGTGTGACACTCGCACTCTCTCTCTCCGTATGTGTATGTGCACACATCTTTGTACCTCACCGCTCATAACTTGGACTGAATGATAAAGGTGTAGGAAGTGAGCATGTCTCCAAAAACCTTGTTGAGCTGCAGGTTTAATGACTGCATTTTAAAAAAAACTTAAGTGACTGCACTTAATTTAATTAACAAGAATTCAACTGTTTATTTTAATTATTTAGCCTGACATGTTTACTTTTCCAAAATGTTTTATATGTTTCTTAAAAATAAAGTATATTGTGCTCAGTGAAAAAAACTTGTTGTTTTTACCCAGACATTTAAAAATAACATATTTTAGAGCTGTAATCGCAATACCATGATACCGTGATATTTTTATCTAAGGTTATCATACCATCAGAATCTCATACCGGCCCATGCCTAGTGTTCACTACTGTGTGTGTGCACTTGGATGGGTTAAATGCAGAGCAAAAATTCCGAGTATGGGTCACCATACTTGGCCACACGTCACTTTCACTTTCACTTTCTTAAAATTACCATATTCTAAACAAAATTTTACACGAAAACTGAAAATATCAAAATGATCGACAACCTTGTCTCCATAACAGTGTAATGTAATAAACAATAATAACAATACTGTAAAAGTTATGATCTAAAAGTTTTGACTTCAAATACACAAGTTTTAACGGTAAAAAACAATGTAATGTATAAAAATGTGATTTTACAAAATTTTCCTTTTCTATTCTTGAAAATTAGCCCCATTCACTTCCTTTGTAAATGTCTTGCCATAACCTTGATTTTTTTTTAGAGAAAACAAGAGAAATGCTGTCAATTGAACTTAACTTTCCTGTAGCTCAAACAGTAGCTCAAACAGTAGAGCATGGCGCTAGCAACGCCAAGATCATGGGTTCGATTCCCAGGGAAAGCAAGAGCTGATAAACTGTAACTTGAATGCAATGTAAGTCGCTTTGGATAAAAGCGTCTGCTAAATGCATAAATGTAAAATGTAAATGTAACTTACATTAAACCAGGAATATTCATAGCATATTTACAGTTTTTAACTCTTAACCTGGCCATTTTTTACTTTTTTGACCAGTTAAGCATGAAAGGTGCACATTATTGCACTTACAGTGTGATCAGCCTCTCACATGGGTTTCGCCTGTATTTGCCGTTCCCCACTCATAATCACACCACATTTAATGAGAACACAATGAGCTTGAGGTAGACAAAAGAGATGCTGAAACTTTATCAGATGGAGGCAGCACCAGCAGTCTCCCTGTATAACACACAAGCGAGCAGCTGTGCATGTGGAATGGATATATATACTGCAGCTAAGGGATGTATGATAAATGGGTTATGCAAGGGTTATCCGTCAGCAGTCTATAAGTTTATAAGTGCATACAAGAGCAGACACACATACAGCATTGATCACCAGTCCAGCCACTGAGACAGGAAGTAATGAAACTCCACTAGCATAAGCACTTTAACAGACGTGAGCACTGGAGTGGGGGTGTGGCAAACCGGAAAGGACGTAAATCAATCTTAATAGCCAATCACGAATATATAAGAGCACAGCAGGGCATCTGTGTAATGTCCCATGTGATAACTAGATTACAGTTTCCGCAGCAAACGTGACTGGTGCTTACCTGCTAAATGCACTGCTATGATACTAGGGTGTTACTCACAAAGGCTGCAAAGGCTTTATTTGTGAAAATGGTAATATTGAGAAATATTTATTAAAATGAAAGTAACTGTTTTGTATTTGAATATATTTTAAAGTGTAATTTATTCCTGTGAACAAAGCTGAATTTTCAGTATCATTATTCGAGTCTTCAGTGTCACATGATTCATTCATGATTCATCATTCTAATGTGCTGATTTACTGCTCAAGAAACATTTCTTCTTATTATCAATGATAAACAGCTGTGCTGTTTGTTGTGGAAACCATAATTCTTTTCAGGATTGTTTGATGAATAAAAAGGTAAAAAAAAAAAAATACTGCATTTATAGAAATCTGCAAAACACACACACACACACACACACACACACACATTTAATTAAATGTACTTCTTCATTTCAGTTAAAGGTGCTAATCTCAATCAGGAAATGTTTACTCTCGGGAGCACGTACATTACAAAAGCTAGTCATTTCTAGATTGCCCTTCTTTCTTTTATCTCTATCTTTAAAGACCGAAAATGGGTTTGTGGGTCGTAGAGACAGGCGGTTTTGCAGTATATTACACGCAACGGTAAAAATGTGTCATTCCGATTTATTGTTTATACCACAGAAGACATATTTAGACAGTTATGAGCAGACAGAACTGCTATACATTATTTACACATGAGAACATCAAAGCAACATGAAAAGCACAGTTTAGTTGCACTTTGACTCATTATTATAGAGGTCACAGGCAATGCATATAATGACCGCATAACCTAAAACATGTAATTAACATTTATTGTCAGAACCATCTAATTTACAGAGCATAATATTTTATTATTTTGTTTTGTTATATGATGTGATACTTAACATTCTTTTTATGAATAATTGCCTTTTCATTTAGATAGAGAAAATAATCAAGTGAGCTTTTGCTTCTAAAGTATCCAAAAATAGATATTATATGGTTATTTAATATATAAACCACTTTTTCCACACACAAAATCAAAAAACTGATACAGACTGCTACGGTCACATAAAATTACTCATACCATGATATATAAGATTCAGGTCACACCGCCCACCCGTAGTGGGTGGATTGCAGAGGGTATTTGGCTTTTGGACAATAGAAAAATGACTGACTTTTATGAGTGTGTGTGGTGGTTTATTCGGCTGGTTGCCAGATCTTTTCAGAGAGAGACAGTATAATATCTGACAGCCATTAATCATAAAGCGCTCCTGGGATTTAAATGGCTCAATTTCCTCTTGATCTATATCTCTTTTCAGCAAGCGATAATATCAGCCCTGCAGACACCAGCGATCTCTCTGTCACTCACTTATACACACACACACACACATACACACACACCTGGGTCAATGGGAGGTGTGTGTGATCGTATATTACCTGAGGAATGTACCGTGATAACATTATTTCCTGCATGATAAATCACTCAGATGAACCTGAAGCCTTTATAGACTCGCTAAACTCCGGACTGGAGATCTCATGTGCTCAAATGCTTTAAATCTGTAGCTTTGTCAACTGGGGTTCAAAACCGCTCCTGGGTAGTTCCTGCAGAACTCACTGATATCTCAATTGTTTCTCATAGGCGACAATTTAGACAAACAGCAAATTGAGATGCCATTCCAAACTTGTGCAAATTTCTTTTTTTGGTAACACTTTAGAATAGGGAACACTTATTCACTATTAACTATGACTTTTTCCTCAATAAACTCCTAATTTGCTGCTTATTAATAGTTAGTAAGTTAGTTGTTAAGTTTAGGTGTTGGGTAGGATTAGGGATGTAGAATAAGGTCATGTAGAATAAGGCATTGATATGTGCTTAATTACTACTAATAAATGGCTAATATTCTAGTAATATGCATGCTAATAAGCAACTAGTTAAGAGACCTTAAAATAAAGTGTTACTCTTTTTTCCTGCAGAACACAAAATAAGATATTTTGAAGAATGTTGGGGTCCAGACAACACTGACTCATTGTATGCTCCGCCTTTCTGAAACACATCGTTTTTTACAAATCTCACCGTTCTGACAAGCGAGGTATGCTCTGATTGGCCAGCTATCCAGTGCATTGTGATTGGCCGAATACCTCAAGCATGTGACGGAAATGTTACGCCCCTAACTATGTTGTGAATGATGCCATGTCCCAGCACGATGAGACTAAAACAATAAAACCCACTGTAAACGAGGCATTTGTTGCATTCAGTGAGGACATAATTACTGATTATAATGACTCATACGGTCTTTTTACGTGTTGCGCTGCGCCATGTAAACATGACACCATGTCTGCATTTGTGATCGTAGAAACGCCAAACAAGCACTATCTACACTGCTCAAATCTCGAGTTTAAATAGTCAGTAGCAAATTCTTTAAATATCGAAACGTACTTACAGGCTGTGAGTCAGAAGCATCAGACTGTCCTTGCGATGTTGGAATTGTCCCACTTTATAGTGTTCACAGCCATTCATAGTGTTCATATGGTAGGCTACTCTCTCCCAAGTTCAGGAAACAGTCCTCCATAAAATGCGCTGCACACACTCGAATATTTGCGTTGTACTGTTCTGGAACAGTGTTGTAAATATAACTTAACCACTGATTTTTAGTTGTGTACTCATTTGGAAGGCCAAACAATGTACTTTCGCTTTCACAAGGTCTCCACTGTGTCTCCACGACATGACGTGGCAACAACAATAAACAGTGAGAATAAAAGTTACGCCTTCTTTCATTGCGTATACATTTGGGCGGTGTTATGCAAATCTTCCCACACCGTGACGTAGACGTGGGGGCGTGTTTGAATGAGCCATTTTAGGAAGCTGTGGTCGAGTCTTAACTTTCAGAAAGAATATCTCTTTGGGTTTGAGACTTTAATCTTTACAACTTTACAGATCTTATATATGCACAAACAGCTTGAAACACTCCAAAGACAAAGGAAAACATGAAATTGCATCATATGACCCCTTTAAGATTGGCACAACTAGAACAATTCATATTCATTCTAAAAATGTCTGTGGCATTTTATTATTTTTTTAATTTCCAATTGACTTTGCCAGATCTATAATTCACAAAAATAAAAGATAAAACTTCGTATAAATATGAATCTCATATAATCTGTATCTTTATTCTATTGTATTTATTTGTGTAATTGCTTGTTATTTGTTTATTTGCTATTATTTTTTTCTTTATTTTGTCTTATTTTTGACACTTGTCTTTAATAATGTTCAAACGTTACAGACTAGTAGTTTTTTGCTGTGGTTTTGAATTTGGACTCAAGAATTGTGAATTGCACTGATATCTAAAGTGTATTAAAAATCATTATAAATTAAAAATTATTATGATTACTATTTTATTTATTATTTGTAATAATGTTTTTATTTATTTTTGTGTTGGGACCTGTTGAAATTTTGGCTGGGCGTGTAAAAATGTGAAAAATTCTTTGAGTTGAGCTCTACTGGGAGAGAATCATCCTTATAGCCTGGTTTGTGCAAAACATTCCTCACCTACTTCTCAGCATTATTATCGGTCAGAAACTGTATCTTTAGGCCCCATGAGTCATAATCCATCTGAAGAATCAATACTACTCACCTTTCTGATATGAGGATGCTCCATAACCAACCTGCAGCCAATAAGAATACAGATCACCTGTGAAGAGAAAACACACAATCAAATACGCCCAAATCCACACACCTTTCACTATATACTAAACGATTATACTTCAAACACTAGCACATAACACTCCAATAAATATTGAACTTTAGGGCCTGGCACTCAAGTCAAATGATGCAAGCAACATCACATAAACATGAATGTGTGTGTGTGTATTAATGTGAGCAGTAGTGTCAGGGCGAGGTTGAGACTAATGGAGCTCAAACAGAGACTCCCTTTGAGTCACACACACACATACACAACCACACAGCAAGTCTGTATTATATTCAGCTAGTCATATTAGCATTCTAAACCCAAAGGAAGTGAAAAATCAAAGAAAATCTAAATAAATAGAAACACCCAAACATAGGGTCTACACCACAAGCATGCCAGTTTTGTTGACTTTGTGCACTGGCAGTGCAGTGAGCTTTGTTGATTGTAACAATAGTGTTCTATTTTTGGCACGCTTGCAGTGTAGACAACTTTATGATTCAAACAGGCACATTTGAGTTATGACGACTTTGCACACTTGCACTTCAGACTGCTTTGCAGAGATGTCATTGTTAACTAAAACTAAAACTATTAAAAATCATTTTTGGTAATTGAAATAAAGCTGCAGTAAAATAAAATATAAATATTAAATAAAAACTTGGACTGAACTTGATGAAAATGATAAATACTGCCTTGAGTACCAAAATTACTAAAACTGAAACAAAAATAAAGCAATACAGAAAATTACAAAAATAACTAAAACTTTTTACAATTCTAATTTTTTTCCCATAATAGTTTTTCCTTTAAATATAAATATATACTTAAAACTTGGCAAGAAATGGAAGTATTGCCATTATTGACTGCATACATTTCCAAGTAAAATTGCTTAGCGACAGTGTTGTTAGTTTTAATTAACAATATTAAAAATTGTTTCCATTAATTTTAATTTATTTAATTTTAAATAAAAACAAAATAAAATAAAATAAAATAAAAGACGAAGAACTTGAAAAACTTAAAAATCAAAAAGCTGTTTTGGCAACTACGTGAAATAAGTAAGTTGAAGTACTAAAATTGTTAAAACAAATGGAATTTAAAAAAATTAAAATGAAAAAATAATAATAAAAAAATAATAATAAAATGATTATTTAAAATAAAAATAATTGCACAATATATAATATTTTAAAAAGAAAATAAAAATGATAAAAGCACATAACTAAAATTTCAATGAAAACTGAAAATATAAAAATAAAAGCTACTTAAAAATGAATAAATAATATAATAGTATATAAATGATAGTAAAATAACTGCTTATTGAACAAGAAAAAAAAACAAGATGGATCTTGATTATGAGCATTAGTTTTTGATTGGATTGTGAAAAGTCAGAGTTGCATCATAGACTTGATGTCTATGAGTTATAACACAGGAAGAGCAAGTTATGACATTTTGATTTCATGTTGATTTTAAGTGTTCTAGTTTTGTCGACTTGCGCTGTAGTAGACAGGGAGTACTACTACTCACACATTCCATCGCTCTCTCTCATACACACACTCACATCTGCTGTTCAACTCTGGCTGGTCGTTGAGTCTTTCCTGCCTAGTCCCATGACGAAAGGTGGGGGGTGAGGTAAGAATTGGACGCTTTATGCCATATGGTCACACACTCTCCAATGTGAACTCCACATAACACACACTGACACACAGCTGGACCTGATTAGTGCCTTTGTTTGTGTGTGTGTGTGTGTGTGTGTGTGTGTGTGTGTGTGTGTAAGCTCACATAGTTTCAGGTCTCTCACTCTCTGTTCATCCGTGACATTGGACCTACAGTCATATTAGAGGATTTGCTTTGATATCACACGCAACGAAGATGTTACTCTTGTAAAATGCTACTGCACAACACATAACCTGAAAAACAAAATTAGCGTGCAACCGAGTACAGTCAGTTAGGAATCTTTGTATTTTATTTATTCATGTTTGAGGTGAAATATTTATAGCAACAGGCATGACTGTAAAGAAAACTTCTTTACTGAAGATTTCAGCATGTTATCAGAGACACTGTCTCTAAATCATTAAAGGGGTGGTTTGCTGCTTTTTTTCTTTGCTTGATTGTGTTTATGGGGCGCAATATAACATGTCTTCGTGTTTCGTTTGTTAAAAAACGCCTTATTTTTCATATATTTCACCTTTATTGTAAGCCGCTTTCTCCTCTGTCATTTGAACAACCGGTTGACTTCCTGATTCTCTGAAACCACTCCCTCAGAAACAGGCGATGGGCTCAGATTGGTTTGTTGGGCCGGTGTATTGTGATTGGCTAAACCGCGTACTGCACATTGTCCGGAAACGTCACGCCCATTACCTTCACGAGCGACAGCTGCATGAGCTCCGGTCAAATGTAAATATTAGCCCCTTTCGCACCGCTTTAGTTCCAGAACTAAAACTACAGTACTAAAGTACTGGGACGATTTTGCGCGAACTATTTCCCAGTACCATTGAAAGGGTCGCATTCGCACCGACAGTGGGTACTAAGAAGTGACGTAAGCCGGTCGACAGCGACGTCATTTGTGCGCGGCGTTCAACAACGAAAACAAAGAAGAACAACATTAACAACAGGAGGATGGAGGACGCTGTGATCGGAGCTGTGTTTTTGTTGTGTCTCGCGGGGTTCACAATAATGGACATGGAATGTCGACGTAACTTAGGCTATACGTCAAGCGATTGAAAGATCGGAAAGGAGTCCAAAATGTTCAAAAGTGCCTGCACTTAAGCGTCCGTCCATCTATCGCTGTTCTCCATTCTTGCAAAATATAAGTTGATGCGATGTTTACACAGTATGTGTTTACACGCGTTTTAAATCATGGCGGGTGAGGGCGTTTTCGTACGCGTTTAGCCAATCAGCGTACACGTACGTCACGATAGTTCCTATGGAACTGTTTTAGACCCTACTCTGAAGTAGGAGCTAATTTAGTTCCTCCAAACGAGTTCCGGGAACTAAAACAGTTCCTAGTTCCCGCGGTGCGAACACGCCAAAAAGTGGGTAGTTCCACAATTAGTTCCGGTACTATGAAAAGGTTCCTGCGGTGCGAAAGGGCCTAATGGTGTCAATATTGCCGTATCAGTTTGAGCCAGAGTCAGACCCAGAAAGCGGTAATGAAGAGAGTCAAGCAGAACTTCCGCAAGCACGGCTCTTACAAACGTTTCTGAATGGAAGTTTGCTGTTGTGATTACATATCATTTTTTTAAGTTTGTACACGTTTGTCTTATACACACAAAACAGCATCGAACTAACTGGCTACTAACCAAACAGCGTTGGCTTGTGTTTACGTTCTTGATCAAATCAAAAAAATTACGTCATAAAGTATACATGGAAAATACATTTACAAAATTAGTACATAATTACAAATTCGGGTCCAAAATGTTTGTACGCGTTTGTCATAGACACACGAAATAGCATTTAACTAACTGGCTACTAAAGCCAGCGTTGGCATTTGTTTACGACCTTGATAAAACTAAAACATTACGTCTGAAATTATACATGCAAATACATTTAAAATTATGAAATCTTACTTACAGGTTGTGGCCCAACAACTGCTGCCTTTGGTTTTAAAGTTGGAACCGCTCCATGTTTTAGTAATAGTTTTAGTAATAGTTTCTGTGTGAATCCGGCATTGAACTCGTGTAGATTCTGGAAGCTGTCTTCCGTAAAATACGCAGCACAGAGAGCTAAATTAGGATTGTAATTGTCAGGAACATAATCAAACATAAATTTTAACCGTTGTTGACGAACTACAGCGTCCGTAGGAAGCCCGAACACAGAAGACCTGACAGCTGGGTGAAAATAACACCGTTTCGACGGCACGGCTACAACTCTCCACTATAACTCTTCCTCTTCGACAAAGCCACAGAACATGGCCTTGCCCCCTTTTCTGCATGTTCCGGAGGGAGGGGTTGATGGGTTTATTTCGTATGCAACCCGGGAAGTATCTCGTTGTAGTCCCATATGAGTCGTTTTTGTAGGCATTAAACTTCCTGATTTTTAAAAGACGATATCTCCGCTTACGTTGAACTTTCAGCGCCGCAACTTTGCAGATACTGTTCATGCACCAACAGCAACATTACACACTATTTAAAATGAAAAAAGTGAAATCGCAGTAAACCACCCCTTTAAAGCATCGCCTCTACAGCCATATTTTGTAAAAAGAAAAAAAGAAAAAAGGCATAAATCTTAATAAATTTTAAGATAATTACTGTGCACTGTTTTCGTAGATTCAGTCTGTATTTTCTAAAATACTGGTCTATGTACGCATGCAAACAGACATATTTGGATGTTATGTCACATCTCCCGTTGTTTGTTTATTTGTGCCTTGCACCACTTTAGGTCCGTCTCAAGTTAAAAATATCTTTTAAATGCATCTTGAGAGACCTATAAATTCTGCTGAATTCTGTCCAGCTGATGTTATTATTGTTAACTAAGACTAAAACTATTAAAAATAATTTCTGTTACCTAAAATAAAGTTGAGTTTAAAATATATATATATATAAATATTAGATTTAAAAAAATAAAAATATTTATTTATATAAATATATATAAATAAATATTTCTACAGTGTAGAAATTAAATGTTTCCATAGCAACTAACTTAAGTATAAATTGAAGTACAATAATTATTAAAACTAAAACTTAAAAACAAATAAGTAAAATTTTAATATAGAATAAATATAAAAAGAAAAGCTTATAAAAATACTAAATTAAAATAATATTAAAATGCTGTGACAACAGGAACATGTCCTATGCGAAAGCCCCCTAAAAAACAAGCCTAATCAGATTATACAGGGTTAAGGCACATCAATCAACTAGATATAAAAATATGTTGTTCTCACATATTTAAATCAATTCATCTAGTATACTATATTTAGATGTACTCTCAAGGTAATTGTTTAACATGTTTTAACAATCATGAAAATGTACAAACGGTATACGCAACACAGTGAAATCAAGCTATAGTGACTTTGCTAAACACTGATGACATTGTGTGAACTGTGCTTCAGTCAACAATTGATTCTTGTGTTCATGGAGCAGATGGTTCATAAAAGTCAAAAATCAAGCAGCTAATGGACACAAACAGTCTGATTCCTCCATTATCCCAAGAGAAAGTCTCTCCTGTTGGGATTACCCTCTAAGTGCTGAAAGAGTAGAGGCTATCAAGATAGTGTGAGTTAACTCCTTATCAGAGCAGTTAAAAGTTTCTGTCGCTGTATCATATTCCCAGCAGACGTGTCCTGAACACCCTATATCATGA
The DNA here is from genome assembly GCA_036784905.1 of Acrossocheilus fasciatus. NCBI lineage: Eukaryota > Metazoa > Chordata > Actinopteri > Cypriniformes > Cyprinidae > Acrossocheilus > Acrossocheilus fasciatus. Next base: position 39,938,098 of record CM071942.1, on the reverse strand, counting down.
CCAAATCAGCAGTGCAAACCCATCCAGTGTGGCAAAGGAATATTCTGGTTTCAGCGGTTCAAGCTGAGCTGAATCGACAGCATTTTTGGCATATTGTGGATTACCACAAAAAATTAATTTCCACTTGTCCCTACAAATCTGGGTCACAGTCAGGCACTTACGGTGTAAGTGAGCATGGCCAATTTGTAAAGGTTAAAATATACACTGCTTCAATAATATTGCCACAAAAAGCTAAATGTTGATTAAAAAGTATAATAATAAAAAAAAAATAAACAAATTTACTTTTTTGTGTAACGTTACATCTGATTTTAAAACTTTGTCGCAATGATAATGCAACAAAACCGTAAAATGACTGTAAAAATGATATAAATAGCTTTACAGCTTCAAATAATTTCAATAAAAACCACTTACTAAACATCTTTTCCCTTTTTAGTTACATCCAATGTTATACAACTGTCATTATGACAATGCAACACCATAAACCCTAAAATGACGATGATTTAAACAGTTTTACGCTGTCAAATTGAAGTAGAAAGAAGAATGTAAGTACTTTAATAAAATTATAAGCTTGCCTGAACAATAGCAGTTGTTCATGGGAAACTTGTTTGAAAACAGGCAGAGTTTTTTGATGCAGTGACACACTTACTATAAAGTGTAACTCCAAAATATCACAATACAAACTGTCCAAAAGCATATGACAAGGAGAAGATCTTCAATTATTTCCCTAACAAAAAATGTGTTGCAATAGTACAAATAATGATGACCATGGTATTGTGATATACAACATGGCACTGAATATTTACCATTTTCATATGCCATGGTAACCTTAGTTATGTCATACTTTGAAAAGTAGCCTAATTCAAAGAATATAGTAGGGTACCTGTCGACAAAACCATGGTAGTAAATTTGTTTTACTGCACTTTACTGAATCGTGTTGATAACAGGTGTCTAAAGACACAAACTGGGAGAAGTGTTGGTTTCATAAAAACCTGTCCAGTATAACAATCATGTATGTAAGCGTAGGTAATCCTAAAATACCACAGTAACTACAGTTACTAGACTGTACAGCACATATAGTGTTAAGAGATCTCCTTAATGTGCTCTCTCAGGGATATACAGTGCGATAGCAACTTATTTCGGCGGATATTTACCATGGTAAATGTTTGTAACAATGTACAGTGCAATCCAAATAGCTAGTCTATGAACCGTCATCAGAACGCACCGATTAAACGTTAACGTTACAATTCATTGAAATCAATCGCAGTTCTGTTAAAAGAGCAGATATACCACGAGACTGATCCGAAACACTTCCCTCCGCTAAAAAAGACGGGACTGACTGGATTCTTACCCGATCTGAAGTCCAAGTCTCCGTGATTTCTTGCTAAAAGCTCCAGAGAGTCCGTGAGTCCGTGTGAACGATGTGTCAGTTCTTCAGCGTTCGTCAACATCAGCAGCGCGAGACGCGCGGGAACTCCACGACACCGACTACCGGCGGCGCGCGCACGCTGACAGACACAAACTCAACTAGCCTACATAGTTAAGTGGCTTAGTCAGGTGATTTAGGAACCTAAATAGATAAATAAATAAATGCAAACAACGATTAAATAACTACCTAAACAAGGGTTGTTCACATATTTAGTCTATAAAATACATTTCTTGTAAACAATTATTGCAATTTATTAAATAATAGTGGACATTTTCCATTATGACTTGTTTTATGATTCTAACTTCACTAAATTAAAAATAAATAAATAAATAGCCCATTATACATTTTAAACAAAATGTTTTGGAATGCTTTACTTATATATATATATATATATATATATATATATATATATATATATATATATATATATATATATATATATATATGTATTTATTTATTTATTTAACTTTATATCAGTTATTTTAGTAGGCTATCACTGATATATTATTAGAGTTTTTGTTACTGTTTTGAATTAGATTGTTATATTTTCTGTTTCCATATAGTTTTTATCTATTTTTATTTATTTATTAGTTTATTTAGTTTGAGTTATTTAGTACTTCAAGTTAAACTAAACAAAAATGAGAATGATGATAAAATAGTTTTAAATGTATATACTTTAGTTAACATTTATTTTGTTTCAAGCAACAAAAATGTTTTTATGGTTTTAGTTTTTATTAACTATAATAACCCTGCATCTTGTTTAATTATTTTACATTATTCTTCCTAAATCATTGTGACAACATGCCCCACTATTCAAAAAAGTACCACCACAAAGGCAATGCCATGAGATGGTATTCTCTGACGTACCTCACAGTACCATGTAAATACCATGGTACATGTATAGTAAACAAAGAGGACCACGGTACAAATCAAATCAAATCAACCTTATAATACCATTACTGAACTTGGACAATTTATATTGCACATACCATCAAAAATCTTTAATAACTAAAATAATTTGGTTAGTTAAGCATACAGTTGTTGTTGTTTTTAAGCTTTCACATCTTCAGATGAATTGAGCCACCCTCCTCAGACTAGCGTGAAGAGAGAGGACGAGGAGAAAAGACAGAAAGCGAGAGAAGGTGTTCTTTGTGGCCAGACTGAATGTCTCATTCATGTGTTAGGCAGAGGTCATGACCCCTGAGCTCATGTGCTGGTGTGAGTTACGGCCATTATAGCCAAACCACTCACCTGAGAGAGAGAAACGCACACAACGCTTCACTTTGACACTAAACTTTTTACATCCTGAAGAAAATGCTTGCTACAAAGTTGCTAAGGTGTTGTGGCGGTGGCTTACTAGCCCAAAAGAGTCCTCTATCCTCAAGTCTATGATATTTTGATTGCCAGATATGGCTCAATTCATAAATTGCCTGTTTTAGGTTCGATCTCAGTAAAGTAGCAGAACACCTCTCCTGAATCAGAAGCATGAGGAGTCATTCATGTCTGGAGCACAAATGCATCAGGATGAATTCAAACTCTAAAATTTGTGTTTGCTTAAATGACTAACACCAAATATGAGCAATAATGATGCTGCCCAGGATGGAAAACGTCCTTAAAAGTTACAATACGGAAGAACTGACTCAGTTTGAGACTTTAAAAATGTTTATTTATTTATCAGTGTGTGTGGATCTGTAAACCTATAGCCTATAAAATAGAAAATAAAGCCCTTGTTACTTATTTTTAAATAATTACCTTTTTTTTTTTCATGGAAAAAAAACAACAACAAAAAAAGCACATATTCTTGAAAAATCCAAAAAGTAAAAAAGAAAAAGAAAAAGAAGAAGAAGAAGAAGAAGGAATTCCATACAGTTCACCTAACAAATTTTCCATTTAAATTTTAATTATTGGAGGTAAATAAGAGGTAAAAAAAAAATTGAAATTGAGGGAACGGCAGAGTGTTGGCGTTTGCTTTTTATTCAAACGTGTATAAAAGCAAACAGGAGTTTTTAAAGTTTTACAAAAACAGAAATTATAGAAAGTGCAAATCTAATATTTCATTATCATTAACAAAATAAAAAATACATAAAACAGGCATTAAAACAAGCATTTCACACAATATAGTAAAAGCAGAGTTGCCCACTATCGCATAGAAATAAATACATTTCCCTTCAATTCACGTTTACAAATGCATATAATTTCCTTCTACTGTGAAACACAAAATGTGCGGTTTGGAAAAGGCTTGTTTTTCAGAGAAGACATTTCTGTCACTAACAAAGGGGAGGGTGAGCAAAGGTGGTGGCCACGTTTTGGAGCAGCACCTGGGTTTTGCAGATGGCTATGCATTCTTTGGCGGCTTGTCTTTTTTCCCCATTATAGTTCTGTTGCCTAATGATTCTTTGTGAGGATAAATCCAGAGGACACAACATAATGCACTGCAAAGCATCCTAAGACAGGAGAAATGATGAAGATGCACTGTTCCAGCATTGGAAGACTGTATTTTTAAGTGTTATACATGCAGTGTTTTAAATAAAGAATTTATATTTTGTAATTATTGTGTCTGTTTTAATTGAATGCCAGTAGTAACTATGTAGAATAAAATGAATTCTATATAAAAATGATCAAATCTAATGAAATCTATACTAAAATGAATGAATTACAGTAGTATACTGATGAATTGGATTTTTTACAGTAATTTACTGTAAAACAGTACAGTTTGCTACTGTAAATCTTAATTACAGTAACTTACTGGCAACAGTGTGTTTAGGCCTTCAAAAGTTGTGTTCATTTGTGAAGATCATCTTGATGAATAAATGTGTAAGAAGCATAAACTTTGTCAGTCACTGTGCTTAATTTCTCCAATTAGGACGGCGTTTTAGTGCCACGTTAAAAAATAAAAAATCTAAAATTACGAGAATAAAGTTGAAATGTTTCAAGAATTTAAATCGTAGAAATTAAAGTTATAATATTTTGAGAATATAGGCTGTATTGCGCATGCAAATGACCTGGATTGAGAGCACCAGGAGACATTGCTAAGCCACCGGAAATGATTTGAATATTGTTGTGTCCGAGCGGCTGCATCATCTTACTGAAATGAGGAAGAGTCAATTTTAAGGACTCGTGGAAACAGCCTAATATCAAGAATATGATATTTATTAACAGACTGAACAGGAACAACTTTTTATCTTAACATCAGCTCACACACACACTCAATCAACATTCCTTTGGGGGGTGTCGTAGCTCTCCTATTTAACCCTTTTTAATACACTACAAATATATGTGGGATTATAAGCAGAAATCATACCAGGTGTCATACTCGCTGGGAAAGTATGCTTGGAAATAATATTTCATGTCTTCGATTGCATTATAGTGCGCCATCCCTCTTGTGCTTTTGGTACTTTTAATATAAAACAAAGCCTCAGCTTTCAAAATCAGTTTTATAGCAAAATACAAACAACGTGTCTTACAATAATGTGTTTTTCAAGATTTTTAATGTGGCATGACAGATTGAAAAAAAAAACAGTATAGCCTAATTTAATGAATTGTAATCGGAAAGATGATTGACTCACATGCCACTTAAACTGAAGCGAATACAGCGATCTGTCATGTCACGTCACATTAAAGAGCGTGAAAAACATTATTGTAAGACATATTGTTTGTATTTCGCTATAAAACTGACAGATTTTGAAAGCTGAGACTTTGGATTATCTCCCAGTGCTCCCAATCCGGGCCATTTGCATGCACAATAGGCTAATATAGTCTCAAAATATTTAGATAACTTTAATCTCGTAATTGCTACAAATTCTCGTAATTTTGACTTTATTCTCGAAACATTTCGACTTTATTCTCGTAGTACTTCGACTTTATTCTCATAGTATTTCGACTTTATTCTCAAAATATTATGACTTTAATCTCGTAATCTTAGATTTTTTCATTTTTCAACGTGGCACTAAAACGCCATTGTACTCCAATAATCCAAATCCAATGGATAAATCCCATTGGTTTTTGTCAAAGAAAGCAGGATGATACGAACTTCCTCGCTGGACTACAAAAAAACATTACTGCAGCATTTTATGTCAGATCACTTAATGTGCATTTCTTCAGAATTTTCTCATTCCAATTGTTTGGTCCTTATTTTATTAAATAATAGATAATTTTCAGTTAAGTGAGGAGATTAAAGGGATAGTTCTTCAACCAAACATAAAAATTCTGTCAGCATTTACTCAAGTTCCAGTCCAGTTTCTTTCTTCTGTCGAACACAAAAGAAGATATTTTGAAGAATGTTGATAACTAAACATTTGATGGTCCCCAATGACTTCCATAGTATTTTTTTTCCATAATATGGAAGTCAATGGGGACCAGCAACTCTTTGGTTACGCACATTCTTCAGAATATCTTATTTTATGCTCAACAGAAGAAAGAAGCTGGATTGGAACTTGAGGGCGAGTAAATGATGACAGTTTTCATTTTGGGGTGAACTATCCCTTTCAAAAGAAAAAGAAAAGATACTTCATTAATTTGATCAAATAACACTAACATAAGTTTCCAAAGTGCTGTTCACACATAACCACATCCTCTAACAGATCATCCTTCATTCAAACCACATCAGAATTGCTTTTCCTTTGAGTACGTGTCATTTATATCTTTGTAAATATGTGTTATTTCATTTTTTTTCTTGTACTTCAACAGTTGTTTTCACTGTGCATTTATATTTTGAGAGTCTGAGCATGTTTCTTGCAAAGCGGTTTGTCCTTTTTGGAGAAGAACGTCTGACCCTCCAGACTGACGCTGCACACCTGAAGAGAACAGAGCGGACATTCATCACACAACACTCAGTGAACACACAAACACTCTCAGCTGAGCCTGAACACACACTTACTGAGCACACGAAGCAGGTGTCGTGCCAGGTGCCGCCCAGGGCCTCCAGAAACTTGTCTCCTGCTTCTATCGGGAAATCACAACCACGGCAGCCCGTCCCAAACAGATTGTAGTAATCTAAACACACAATTACAAAACTATTAAAACATCAACTCAGAGACACTTCAACTATCAGCTTGGTCTCTGATGTTTCTTCGAAAATTCCTTAGTTAATTAAAATACACACAAAAGTGACAATAGTTGAGTACACAGCTAAAAAAAATAATAAATCTGGATAGTATACACTACTGTTCAAAAGATTTTTGTAAGAAATTAATGCTTTCATTCAGCAAGAAATTGATCAATAAGTTGATCAAAAGTGACAAAGACGACAAAAGATTTCTATTTCAAATCATGGTCTCCACAAAAATATAAAGCAGCAATTAAGCAAATCAGCATATTATGATTTCTGAAGGATGACTGGAGTAATGATGATGCTGGAAATTTAGCATTACATCACAGGAATAAATTACATTTTACTATATATTCAAATACAAAACAGTTATTTTAAATTGTAATAATATTTCACAATATTACTGTATTTTTCATCAAATAAATTTCCACAAGAAACATCCAAGAAGTTGGAGATTTAGATAAAAGTCTTCATTTACTCTATGCTTAAGCTTATAAATGCCTAAGATAAATAATGTGGATATAAGAAAGATATAATTAGTGAATCTTTTTCCTTTCCCATGATTAAAATGATCAGTTAATGTCTTAATGAAAATGTACAATATACAATAAATGCAGAAAGGTGTGTATGGGAGTTAAAATACCCTTGGTTCAGTTTTAAAATAACAGAAGTCTACATAAAGTAATAGACAAACAAACACCTCTCTCGCAGTACGGCTCTCCATCCTCAAGATGAAAAGTATCGTTTCTTATCGGTTGCTGGCAGGATGCACACAGGAAACAATACACATGCCAGGTTTGCTTGAGTGCATTGATCGCTTCCTGTTAAAACACAACATCATCATCATCTCTACATATACACTTCCTGTCGAAAGTTTGGGGTCACCAAAAATGCATTTATTTGATCAAAACTACAGTAAACACAGTAATATTATAAAGTATTATTACAATTTAAAATAATTATATTGTATTGTAATATATTTTAAAATGTAACTTATTCATGTGACGTGAAACTTCAAGTCTTCAGTGTCACATGATCCATCAGAAATCACTATAATGAAATAATGATGCTTTCTTGCTAAATGAAAGCATCAATTTCATTCACTGACCCCAAACTTTTGAATGTACATGCACATACTGTAAAATAAAGACAAGAATGTTTAGGCAGTCCTAAAAGACAATAATGTCTCTCTGTGTGTGAATATGTCTGTATAAATGAGTCAAAAGCTCAAGCAGGCAGTTAGAGATGGAGCATATTTCATGTTTGTGAAACACATGGTCACGGACCCCCAGGATTTTGTACTGGCAGCGCGCGCAGGTCGGGGCGAAGAACTCCTCATAGCAGTGCTGGCAGTAAACAGAGCCCTGTTCCTCCACAAAACCCAGCTCGCTCAGAGACACACTGCAGTGAGCGCACGTGAACTCTTCGGGGTGCCACGATTTCCCCATCGCCATCAGGAACGGCCCCCTGAAACACACATACATGCGTATAAAGGATAAAACACATATGAAACAGCAGCATGATTTGTGGTTAAATGCTGTGTTGTGACACAGGGCAATTTCTGGTCCAATTTGCAGTTTACTCTGGCAAAGAAAAGCCCACCTAGACAGTACAAGACAGACAAGCCAAATTAGCCAGATTTTCCATCTGGCTGAATTTCCATCACCATTTTCCAAAAGTAATATAAGGGCTGCACAGTGAAACCTTCAATGGGTTGCACTTTTGTAGACAGCATCTTGAAACTGAAAATTCTTATTGTGTGTTTATCCCCCACAGCCTTGTTTTTAGTTTCATCTCACATACAGTACACCTCACTGATCTATATAAATTATATTATGTATTATATAATCAAATAGACCAGTGGTTCTCAAACCTCTCCATGAAGCACCCCCAGCACTGCACATTTTGTATGTCTCCCTATATCTGACACACCCACTTAAAGGAACACTCCACTTTTTTTGGAAATAGGCTCATTCTCCAACTCCCACAGAGTTAATAAGTTGAGTTTTACCGTTTTTGAATCCATTCAGCCGATCTCCGGGTCTGGCGATAGCACTTTTAGCATAGCTTAGCATAGATCATTGAATCTGATTAGACCAGTAGCATCGCGTTCAAAAACGATCAAAGAGTTTCGATAGTTTTCCTATTTAAAACTTGACTCTTCTGTAGTTATATCGTGTACTAAGACCGGCGGAAAATGAAAAGTTGTGATTTTCTAGTCCTATTTGGCTAGGAACTATACTCTCATTCCGGCTTAATAATCAAGGAACTTTGCTGCCGTAACATGGCTGCGGCAGCAGGCGCAGTAGTCCCCAGCTATATTATAACTAGTTACCTAGCTGGGGACTACTTTCAGGTGCTGTGTAATATCACTGCGCCTGCTGCGGCCATGTTACGGCAGCAAAGTTCCTTGATTATTACGCCGGAATGAGAGTATAGTTCCTAGCCAAATCGGACTAGAAAATCGCAACTTTTCATTTTCCGCCGGTCTTGGTACACAATATAACTACAGAAGAGTCAAGTTTTAAAAGGGAAAACTATCAAAACTCTTTGATCATTTTTGAATGCGATGCTACTGGTCTAATAGGATTCAATGATCTATGCTAAGCTATGCTAAAAGTGCTATCGCCAGATCCGGAGATCGGCTGAATGGATTCAAAAACGGTAAAACTCAACTTATTAACTCTGGGGGAGTTGGAGAATGAGCCTATTTCCAAAAAAAGTGGAGGTCTTGCAGTCTCCACTAATGAGCTGATGAGTTGAATCAGGTGTGACAGATGAGAGGGACATACAAAATGTGCAGGGCTGGGGGTACTCAGGACAGGTTTGGGAACCACTGAAATAGACAGGTAGAACTACAAACCAACAGCCTGCAATTCCATTTGTTGTCACTAGTTGCACATAAATGACACACTTCATCTGTAATCAGTAATGGCTTTAGCAAAGATCTGAAACTCAGATGTAATTCAGCATGCAGGTGAAACAGAGAGTCTGGTGTAATGTTTACTCTCTTCTGGAATAAATACTCAGGGTTTAATTTTCTAAATGAAGGCTCTGTGAGAAGAGGCCTATACCTAATTACTGTCTCTCTCTCTCTCTCTCTCTCTCTCTCTCTCACACACACACACACACACACACACACACACACACAGGTAATAAAGTCTACGCTTTCCCATCTCGTTTGCCGCCATGAGTGTGTGATATCCGGTGTGTGTTACACAGGTGTGTGTTTCTCATTGGATAAGGTGGCCACCGTTCGCTCTGTGAAAGTAAGAGGTGAGTTTAGAGTAACTATTGTTATTAAATATCGCTTTTAGGCTAATCATCTCATTTTCAAAGTGAAAGAGAGAGAGACAGACTGAAGAAAGATGGAGAAACAGAAGATCTAATGCAAAACCTACTGAGCTGCCTGCTGTGTACAGATGTACAAAAACAATTTACCTGTGAAAAAAATTAACGGTATTTTTAACTTCTGCAATCCGACTGTTGCACTCCATCGATTTTAGTAGTAAGTCACTAACAGTAGCCTATTACTAAGCTAACAAATAAATACTTTAATAAGCACAAAAATATTTAGCCCACACAAATATCGGAAAAAAATAGTCTATTTATGTTTATATGAATTGTTTTTATTAACATACTATAAATAATAATTATACAGCTATTGTAAGAAAAAGACAATATGTTTATTACTATAGTTTGCATAAATTATCAATAGTTTGTTAGTTAATTAATTAATTGTAATATATATATACAATGTATATATATGTGTGTGTGTGTGTGTGTGTGTGTATATATATATATATATATATATATATATATATATATATATATATATATATATATATATATATATATATATATATATATATATATATATATATTGGAAGAAATACAAATTTGTTTATTTTTTTATATCAATAGTTATCTAGAAAATAATAATTATAATATCTGTATTATAATAAAATGAAATATTCCATTTTATTATTATAAATTATTATTACTGTTATCCATGAAATATTAATTATTTTATCAATAATCTGTTACTTAATTAAACTAATTTATAGTATTAGCGATAATTATATTCACATTATGGTAATAAATCATAGTGATATTATATTAATGATAATTAATAAACTTTAAAAATGATCCAAGAATCCAAAAAGTATATATCTTGTTTTTCTCACCATCTTGCATACTTTTATTTATTTATTTTGCACAGAATTATTGGATTGCCTTCTCCATGAAGGATATATGAGAGGCTGCTTTAGGCATCCATGATTCCTTATAATGCTTACTACATAGGCAGCTCACTACAATATGTATTAGATCAGAATCATAAAGAGCAGATTTGAGGGTAATTGAGAGGTCATATGGACACTTGTGAGGAAAACTAATCATTATGAACATATGTTATGTGACATTTACACAGCAAAACTCTTTTAATGACTTTGTGATTCTATGAATATTATGTAATAGTGTGCTAGAGGTGCAGAGAAAACGAAATGTCAGTGTCAGTATTTGTTAAATTAAAATTGGAAAGCTGACAACAACAATGAAGCAATAGTACCAGCTGTTGTTAAACATGTTTTCAAGTATCACATTCATTTTGCTTTTTGCATTTTTTATATTGTGCAACTGTTCCAAAAGGTAGTGAGTTGCTTTGCCTACCTAGACAGCATTGTAGAGAATCATAAGCATAATCCCAACAAGGGATTGTTTGTTCCAAACGTAGGCAGCAGCATTATGTAGCCTTCTAAGATATCTTATTCTGGACAAATCTAATTTAAACACAAAACTTGATTTTTCACTGAATAATAGTTTGTGTACCTGATGATCATGTCGCAGTGAGCGCACACAGGAGTGCGTGTTCCAGCAGGGATGTGTTCTGCCATCTGGACCAATGAGGCTTCGTCTTTGGGATGTGGGCGGGGCATGGGCCGGTCCAAGGCAGGGCCTAAAGGAGTACTGCTGCTCATGACACCAAAAGTGGGAGTGATGAGACCTGCCAAAGACGGAAACAACACAAATACACATACACTCATTAGAGCTTCAGCTCGTTCTTGGGTGTCTCCGCTTCCTCAGTGTATTAAACGATAAATTAAAGGCCGGTGCACTTTGAATATGTCTGAACTGCTAACTGACCCTTTGCAAAAAGACCTGCCCCCTTAAGTTACTGTTGCTATGTCCGACAAGCCATACCATGCCAAACTTCACGTTCTCACACAGTGAAAAATACATCATGGAGCAAAGAGGAAACACACCGACAGACAAGACAGAGCAGGTTAATTTTAGTACGAAAGTCTCTGCTTTCAAATTTTGTCTTTTTTTTTTAAGAAATTCAAACAATAAATAGCATATGTGTTGTGACAGATCGCTGAAGTGCCCCAGTTCAAGCGGCACGTGAACCAACCATCTCTTGGTCTTTACTAGTTATAGCACAAAATAAACATGAATGAACATCAGAAGGTCTCTTGTTTTAAACGTTTTTTCAATTTTAAATCTGTCTGGTTGGTTTGACGGACAAAATGGCAGATTCAGCATTATGATTGGTCAGATCGCCTGTCAATCAAACTCCCAGCGAAGGGTCGACTATTACAATTACTAAGTATTAATACTTCACCCTAACCCTAAAATATAAAGTATAGTAACAGATATGACACAAAACACAGAAAAAATTCAAAAAAATCTATCAAACCTACTGTATAATACTACCTCAATGATACTAAAATAACTAGGGCTGCCCTCGACTAAAGATTTTTCTCGCATAAAGCTTGCCACAGCGCACCGGCAGAAGTAATGATTATGAATGTGTCAGGGGAAAACTATAATGAGGCTGCGTTAACATTTTAATAACGTATTCATAAACTAGTGCTTTCTTTGTTTTCAGTTTAAGAGATGAAATCGGTGACACTGACTCGTCATCTCTGCAGTAGTGGATGCACCTGTATGCATGTTTTATACATAATTGGAGAATATTAGTTTTCAATTTGAACTGGTTTATTTGAAAGTAGACATTTCGCTCTTAGGCTAGATATGTTTTCATATCGGTAAGCCAAGAATACACAGAGTTTCGCACTCAAGTTCACAGACCGAGACAGCAGAAAGCACATCCTGTTTGCCCTCGTTATTTTACAAAAGCGCAATGTTCTGTTGTTATTGTGAGTGCACACAATTAAACGCAGAGTCTTTACAGATTTGAAAGATGCATTACTCTTATCTGTATGACCAAAAATGAGGGAGTATTTTAAGTACAGCTTATATAAAGTATGTAAAGTTGCTAATATTTACATATTTAAGATGATAAGCCATATTTGAGTTCGATGAATGACAGGTGAGCATTTGGATGTCCTGCCTAATGTACTGTATTACCACAAAGACCAGCCGTTAACGATCTGTCTGTCACGGACTGCGTGACTTCGCCTGTGGATTTTTTTATTTCATTTTTTTTCTGTGACTAAGTTACTAATAAAATTCACCTCTTCTGGTCGACTAACGGTTAGTCAACTATTAGGGGGCAGCCTTAAAAATAACACTGTTTAATACAATAATAATTGAAAGAAATTTTGTGAAATTTCTTTGCACCAAACTAAAATTTTAATGTATTTTTTTTAAATAGATGAATTGGTGTGTCTGAACTTTAGGTTTGCAGTATACACAGAGCAGCATCATATACCACAGCGCTGGGATCAGTATGTGGACAGGAGAGAGGCAGGATCTTCAGTCATGAGGTGATATTACCTGCTGTGCTTCTGACAGGTGTTCCCGGGGCTTTGATCATGGTCTTTATGGGACAAGTGACATGAGCGCTGGGCTGAGAATCATCCAGCTCCTCACTGAGACACCAAACACAGAGAGAGAGAGAGAGAGAGAGAGAGAGAGAGAGAGAGAGAGAGAGAGAGAGAGAGAGAGACATAATTATAAGGGCAAGACAAGAAGAGCGCAAGAGAAAGTCAAACGGCATACTACCTATTATTTCTTAAAGAAAGCAGTATGCAATATGTGTGCAGTATACTGCATGAACTCTCTGTACACATGCGAGAGTCACATGATGTACAGTATGAATCTTATGAAACCTTTAGAAATGTGCCAGATTTTGCCTCAGAATCAAACAAAAAATTATTAGAGCAATTGCAAACACACTAACTGCGTCCCAAATGATGCACTATACACTATACACTATGTACTTATACACTGTGTATTCAACCGTGTAGTGTATGAATTATATAAGGTTATTTTGTCATTCATCATTGGAGTCTGATAGCCCCTCCCCAACCCCTACGTAATTAAAGCTGTGAGAGTTGAGTGCATGAAGTCTCCAACAATCCACACTTCATTTTTCGGTTATTTAAGTGCATCATCCGGGCATTTAAAGTGTACTTTTTCTTTTTGTAATTTTCTGTGAGAATGCATTACTCACACTATTTATACTACAAAACTTCACAGAACAGTGCATAAGTTGGGATGCACCTTTACTGTGTATATGTTACCGTTCAATATTTTCGAGTAGTACAGGAAAAGACTCTTATGCTCATCAAGGCTGCATTTATTTACCCAAAAATACAGTAAAAGCAGTAATATTGTGAAATGCTATTGTCATTTCAAATAACTGTTTTGTATTTTAATATATTCTAAAATGTTATTTATTCCTGTGATGCACAGCTGAATATTCAGCATCATTACTCCAGTCTTCAGTGTCACATGATCTTTCAGAAATCATTCTGATATGCCGATTTGCTGCTCAAGAAACATTTCTTATTATTATACAAATGGCACCCATTCACTGCAGAGGATCCACTGATGAGCAAGTGATGTGATGCTACATTTCTCCAAATCTGTTCTGATGAAGAAACAAACTCATTTTGGATGGCCTGAGGATGAGTACATTTTCAGCAAATTTTCGTTTTTGGGTCAGCTATTACTTTAAACATTACATACTGCAAACTGTTTCACATGATGGTTACGTAAGCAGTATGCTAGTGCTCCACTGTAAACAGCTAAAGCCACACAGGGCTCACACTCACAGCAAACCCACTCATTTCTACTGTACCTACAGTACAGACAGACATTCCATCACAACGCTCATTAAACACACAGCAGGTCTGCTTGTGCCGTCCAGCAGCTTAAATTTAGCGAGGCAGGAAGTGAATATTGATGGACAGGAAGACAGAAGTTTGGCTCTGAGCATCTAGAAATCTTGGGTGGCCGTCACAAAAGTACACATTCATACCCACACACACCGTACCACCCCGATTCTCTGCCACACAACTGCGCTCTGTCAATCTCTCCTGTCTAATTACAAGCCCCCGGAGACTGAATGTTATGGAAACGGCAGCCATAGAAACTGAAAGGACCACCGTTCAGCTCTGAATCTAGACGCTGATGAGATATTCCACACTGAAATGCATTCACAAAAATACAAACAGCCACACTCACTCAAGAAGTTTGTACAGTTTTAAGTGATAAAATCTAGTGTTGAACATGAAGTATTGTGTTTGTTTGTGGTTAGAGGATCATTTTAATGTTGATTCATGTGATTCTCTACACCTGTGGTTTGTCTGTTAGGACACCTGTGTGAACTTGAGGATAACTGACTTCATACAGCCACTAAAAATCACCAAAACACCAGCTGATTCAAAGACGCGGAGCAAAAATAATGAAGAAAAGTGAAGCTAGTGAAGAGAAAAGATTCTGCAACAATTGAGACACACATACAGTATGTGGACACACACTCTCAGAAATAAAGGTACAATAGGTGTCACTGGGGTGGTACCTTTTCAAAAGGTACACTTCTGTAACTATTAGATTCTAATATGTACACTTTAAGCACTAATATGTACCTTTAAGGTACCAAAATTGACTCTTTAGGTACAAACATTTTGAAACGGTACGGTCCCAGTGCTATTGTACCTTTATTTCTGAGAGTGCATGATTTGATATTTTGTTATATAAAGTTATATTTAGTTATATT
Source organism: Acrossocheilus fasciatus (assembly GCA_036784905.1). Lineage (NCBI taxonomy): Eukaryota > Metazoa > Chordata > Actinopteri > Cypriniformes > Cyprinidae > Acrossocheilus > Acrossocheilus fasciatus. Next base: position 39,922,654 of record CM071942.1, on the reverse strand, counting down.
ATTATATATTATTTTATATTAAGTATTTTTTGGTACATTATGTTACCTAAAAACATACAGCATTATAGGTATGGCAGGGTTATTATCGTTAACAAAAACTAAAACCTTTTATAAGAAAAAAATAATAATTATTTGAAATAAGACAATGAAATATATATATTTTTTTTTTTAAACACACTTAAACTAAACAAAAAAATTAGAAATGTTGTCTTGGTGACTAGAAAATAAGTTTAATTTGAAGTAATAAAATAACTAAAAATAAATAAACTAACTAACAAATGAAAATATAATAAAATATAATAAATACTATACAGAATTATAACAAAATTACTAAAACTTTAACTCAAATTAAAGTGAAAACAGAAAATACAAAATATTAAAAACTATTATGGCATATTATCAGTGATACTAAATTATCACTGGGTTAAGGAATGGCAATTACAGAAAGAAAACTCAATATTTAAGTGAACTGATTAAAGATACTGGCAAATGCAAAGTATATAATATAATAATTTAATAATAATAATAATAATATATAATTTATATATGTTAATGTTACATTTTTAACGAATTCAGTTCAAATTAATGTATTATATTACGGATGCATTTAACTGCATTGCTAAACATTAATTAATATCTATTTACAGTACTGTATTTTTATTTTTTATTTTTTTTAAACAACTCCAAAGTGCCATAGTAACACAGCGCAGTTAGTGATAACCTCCATATTCAGTAAAGGAATAAGAGACATCTGTAGACGAATGCTAGCAAATTCTTCCATGATCTGAAAAAAACGGTGGCACCAGGATTCAGCACACACAATTGAATCAACTTTATTCTGTGAAGATAAACTGAGATCCACACAAGCACACAGAGGCACAACAGAAAACAGACACAGGTCCCGTCTCCCCAGTTATAAGAGCGATCGTTACTGCTCTCAGCCAATCAGATTCATTACACAGCAAATAATCCAATCAGAGTGGAGCAGCACAGCAGGCTAATCAAATGAGAGAGGAGCAATCGGCAAACACACAGGAAGTTCTCCATCACACACATCCATGAGCAGAGGAAATCTGTCAGTGTGAACCTGATCATCGTGATCTGAGCCCATTTATCATTATATATATGTAGACATATAGACATAGACAGATAGATAGATAGATAGATAGATAGATAGATAGATAGATAGATAGATAGATAGATAGATAGATAGATAGATAGATAGATAGATAGATAGATAGATAAGATTTAATTTAACTGTTTCATTTACTTTAACTGTTTAAGATTTAACTGTTTAGTGTTAATCATTTGCTTACAACGGCCATTTTTGAAATGACCATCAACCCTGTAACATTTTCCACGGTTGCTGCATATAAAGCATGTTTTGAAAGATTTTCTCCATGTTCTCAGAAAAAAAGTTATGTAAATCAGATAAACGAAACCTTTAGAATATAGATTAAAATCAAACTGTAAAGATTGTTGTGTGTACAGTAATTGCTGCTGAAGTGAAGATTCTCATTTTGAAAAAAAAAAAATATCTTTAAAGACATGCATTGTAATTAAAATCTACAGATGGAAATGGGGAAAAAAATGTGATAAACAAATAAATGTGTATTTTTGATGTTTTCCTTCCACTAGAAAGAATTAGTGCTGCTCTCTAGTGGCGACAAATGAAAACTGCAGCAGTTCAATAATGAAATCACAGAACACTGACACAAATAAAGAGAAATAAACAGAGAATAAACAGAAATTCTTCAGAAAATACAGGCCACTTTATTCTATTTTGCTACATAAGGAAAACTAGGTGAGGAAGGAATTAAATCATAAATTAAAATAACTTCTGAAGCATAAAATAAAAAAAAATTCAGCAGAGTTTAAAAGAATATTCTGGGTTTAAAACTTGCTGAACAGCATCTGTGACAGGCTTGTCGTAGAAAATACAAATAAAAATGTATAAATAATCAAATTTTATGAAAATAAATATGACATTTACAGTAATGCACATACAATGGATGTCCATAGAGCAGCAAATAATAATTCAAATACACACAGTTTTGAAAATAATGCATAAACCTGTTAACAATTAAAACTGCATTTAAAACTTGGGTCATGACCATGCAACTAACTACATACATTTCTGTTCAGAATAATAATCATTTTAACAAAAATAATAGTTAAGAGAACTACAAGAATTAAGCACTTTCACAAAAATATGAGCTGCACATTTCCTCACTATATAAGTGCCTTACTGTAAATGCTGCTAAATTTATTGGACAGATGAGGTGAATTTTTTTTTTAATTGTTAATCGACAGATACTGTGTGTAGTTTAGCTAGTTTTGAGCCCAAAATGTTCCTTTAAATAGGAATCAAATGACCAAAAGCTGAAACATCACAGAAAGGAAATAAGATCCAAGCCACACGTGTAATACAATACTGTAGTGCAACTAATAAACTTCACTAATAAAAATCACAAAATCCACAAGAACAGAGTTTGTGATGTGCGGTTTGAATCTTCACACTTTAAATCTACACAAACACACTTTACAGAGCTCATGTTGCTGTTTCTTGTGACAATTCTGATTTCCGGTAAAACTACAGGCGTATTTTTACAGTCTCTTTTCAGTTTCCAACACGGAAACGTTCCACTCAGACCCGCTCACACACGCACGCACACACACACACACACACACACACGCACACACGCACGCGCGCACACACACACACACACACGCCCGCGCGCACACACACACACACACACGCGCGCGCACACGCACACACACACACACACACACACGCACGCACACACACACACACACGCGCGCGCGCACACGCACACACACGTCTATATCAGGCTGAGGACGTTAAGGGTTCGAGCAGACACTCCGTGGTGCCAGTCTCTGAGTTTATGATATTTAGGTCCAGTCGTAGGATTGATCTTCATTACCCTGCTCACAGAGAATGAACAAGAGAGAGAGAAACAGAAACAAAGACTGTATGAAGAGCTGTAGAAGTAAATGTCTTCAGCACAGGGATACTGCAAACCATGCAGACGGAAATGCCACTGCACACGAGTTAAAATCACTTCTGTAACTCTGTCCCAAACCGAGCTTCAATGTATTACTCAAATACACAGCACACACTGTATTGTCATAATAATATTGCTTTTTTTTTTTTTGAAAGAGAAGCCAAGAAACCTCACAAACTATGAATTCACCCACATAAAACAAGACAAGTTATTACACAACAACTTCAACGGCAAACCAGCAACAGTGCAAGATCACTATAAAAACTCTCAGTTTGGGCCTATGAATAAAATGTAGGTGTTTTTCCCCTTCTCAAGTATGAGCTCCCTGCTGCCTCTTACTATATAAGCCATAAATACCTGACATATGATACTCAACAACAACAAATTTTTTTACTAACCCTTTACTTAAAGCCTATATATATATAATTCATTACAAAGGCAATCGTAATGTATATTGTAATGCATTATATGTTTTCATAAATAACCAAAGTTAACATGCATTTTAATATTTTAAGGTTTGTGTGTCGTGTTTTAGTGCATTACACTTTCTAAAGTATTATAATGTATTATAACTGCTTAAAGTTATTAATGAGATCATACAATGCATTATAAGGTGTGATGCGAGACATAATAAATGCATTAAAACTACTTTTATAATGCATTATATATATATATATAAAGATTTAGGTAAAGTGTTAACAAAAACTGCATTTTTGCATTTTTTTTTTAATTAATGTAATGCTTTGTTTCAATAAACTGCTCCTTTTTTTAACTATTATTTCATATGTCATGCTTTAGCGATGGTTATCATCACTACAGCATAACTAAAATCACACAAACAGTCTATTAAACCTTTTTTAGAAATAAAGGTTGCAAGAATTACAAACTGAAATAGACAATCAATTAAAACAGCTCATGCGATATTTTGTTCTACCTTTTGAGGTTAATAACCAACACTTTCTTAAGGTTAAAGGATTCACCCAAAAATAAAAATTCTGTCATCATTTACTCACCTTCAAGTTTTTCCAAACAAAAGTAGATAAACATTGACTTCCACAGTATGGAAAAAAAAATACTATAGAATTCAGTGTGTACCGTCAACTATTTAGTTACCAACATTCTTCAAAATATCTTCTTTTGTGTTCAACAGAAAAAAGAAACTCATACAGGTTTGGAACAACTTGAGGGTGAGTAAATGATGGCAGAATTTTTATTTTGGCATGAACTCTCGCTTTAAGCTCTTCCTCTTACTGACCATTTATTGACGAATAAAGAAAAGTCTATTCTGTGCCCTAGGGCTGAAAAGTGTCAGTGATCTGCACGTGCAGGTTAACTAGAGCCAGAGCTTTAACAGAAACACCACAAAATAACAGGCCACGGGATGCCAAAATCACACAGGTAAATAACAGCTCACAAACACCCTTCATCACAGAAATAAAAAACACACAGCACACACTTCAAAACAGCTGGTGAGCAGAGGAACTTACTTTGTTGTCTTCTTCGCTGATTCAGCCTCCTGTGAGCGATCTGAAACACATAAACATGATACAGAACACATTTAATACGTCACGCTTTCATGTGATAGAGGTGCAATAAAAGACATTCTCGTTCTCTTGCTTTCTCCCATCTGTTCCTCTCTCTCAACTTCAGTTTAAAACGTCAATTTCAATCTTGATCTCAAATTCAGTACTGAACGTTTTCCACACAATGGGTCTCATTCATGAAACATGAGCAGAACAAATGGTATTTATGTAAAAATGATTTTCTGACTGATTTTATTTTCTTATTATTATTATTATTATTATTAAAATAATGCAAATGCATTATAATAAAATATAAAAAGGAATAAAGTAACATTTAAAAATCAAAAATAAACTCTCACCTAATTCAGATTCAGTGCCGGTGATTTGGGCCAGGATACGGAACGAGCGGGATTGTGAAGTTCCTGTCCGTGGGTGCCAGTCCTCTGTGTCCTCCATGAGGCGTTTCCTGCTGGCATCACCGTGAGTCGGGACGTGGTAAAACTCAATGTCTGTCTCTGTGATAGGTTTACGAGGAAGTCTACACACACACACACACACACACACACACACACACACACACAAATACTGTCAGTCTCTTTTACATGTGATCATACTGCATATCAAATGCACAATTCAACAAAAATATCAAACTGCATAGCCTTTCAAACGCACGAAGCAACTAAGCATTTGAGAAATAAGGGCACTGCAGGTTATTCCTTCTTTACCTGTTCATTGCAGGTTTTCTGAAGGAGGCATAAAAAGGAATAAGAAAGATAAAACATTTCAATCATTCATTCTCTTTTAGAAGGGTTTTACTGATGGCACACACATTACAGATGTACTCACTTAAACACAGCTGGAGGACCACTGTGAAGAATAAAATAAAAATCTGTCATTACACAGCCTAACAGAAAGGCTTTTGGAGGCATTCAATTCAAATATTCCCTTACAAAAATGCACCACGGTAAACCATGGTTTCTGTCAAAATACTATAGTTAGGTATAACAGTTAATTAATACTGTAGGCTTCACAATCGCTCTGTCTTTTTTATATTTATAGCAGTGACAGTCTATATCAAGTAAGTTGCTATAGACCACAGAAAAACGTCACAATGTTTACTAACAGGAAAAGGGTCTATCGTGTAGCTCTTTACTATGGTATTGTGACAGTTTGATTACCATGGTAAAACTTTGCAAGGTAACCCTGCTGAAAAAAAAAAACAATAGAAGGCCAATAGAAACCATCACAGAAATACCATTATAAACCATTAGCTTTTTCCAGCAAAACCATTACAAAATTCCTTTTTGTAGTGTGTTTTGGGCATTTTTCCAACAGGATTTAACATCCCACCAATAGAATCCATCACATATCAGTAGACACCATTATAGTTTCCATTAAAACCAATACAATTCCTATTATAACCATTAAAACCATTACATTTTCTATTGTGTTTTGGGCAGGGTTCTATTGGGGGGGTTTTTTCAGCAGGGAACTCAAATTCAGAAAGCACCAGAAGCTTTTTTTAAGGTTCTGGAGGGAAAATCTTCTCAAGAAAAAAAGCAAAGAAATTTCTTAAGATTGATTCCAAGAAGTTCACTGATTATGTTGACTAATCAAATCGACAGAAAACACCTCAAAAGCAGTCTTTTTGCTCTGCCTGAGTCAGTATTTCGGATAATAGATCATATTAAACAGAAACAAAAGCTTTTGAGTTTTAAATCCTCCAAAGGAAATGCAACAAATGAAAGTAGAAACGCATGAGACCAGAAGGTGGCGCTGCTGCACGTGGAATAAAACACGCGCAACAGGTTTGAGAAGAAACTCATCTGGACGTCTGAAATCGTCGATCCAATCTCTCAAAAACATTTTTACGGCTGGGACGTACTGATCCTACCAAAGCTCGTCTGTACTGACACGCACAACATTCATAAGCTGACAATAAATCAGCTCTGTCTGCTGAGCGCTGATGAACCGTGTGACGAAAGAGAGATGGCAGGGCTCGACTGTGTTTGACAAACTGCAGTTAAACACCTCTGACCACTGCGATACAACACGACACAGATGGACATAACATGCATATCGTCGAACTCACGTCAACACACTCATGCAAATCAAACAGAGGAAACAACGAACCACAAATCCTGCTTTGCTTTGCTTGAGTGTGCTCTGCTTTAAAAGGCATTACTGTTACATCCCTGCTGAAACAAAACAAAACAATAGAACCATCACAAAAAAACTTCTAATGGTTTCCACTACAAATACCATTAAAAACATTACAAACAATTAACTTTTAATAATTAAAAACATCAAAAAATGGTTTTCTGTAGTGTGTTTTGGGACATAGGTATGGGTCACCGAATAGAAGGTGACCAATTACCAGCAGAGACCCACAGGGTCCATTACAGTGAACCAGTACAAGTCCCATTATAACCAGCAAAACCATTATAAATTTTGTGATGGTGTCTATTGTTTTTTTTCAGCAGGGCCTGATGCTACACTAATAAAATATTTCTATTTACTTTATTTGTTTTACATGTACCATTGTAGTATAAAAGATGTTTTAAGGACCATGTAAATCCTAGCAGGCCAAACACGTTGATCCTTCAGTACATTATTCATATTAAAATGCCATGATATCACCATCTGATACCACTGTACTACGATACCAATCAAAGGGGAAAAAATACAAGAAAAGTCGGCCTACCATGGGTTTTGAATGTGTGCCATGGTATTCTTGAAAGTATCTTGAGTACCATGTAAATTAGATTACATTAATTACAAGACAAATTACACTAAAGTGTAATACTTAGTGGTTCTTCGCAGTGTTCATTATATTCATAAAGAAAAGCAAAGCACTCTCAAAGTTGAGATGAAGGTTGAAAACTATGTTTTCACTACAAATCACGGCAATAATGACAACACACACACACACAATGAAAGGAGCATCAGTGTGGTACTGACTTTGTTGCTGGAGTCACCTGCTGAAGAGAATTTAGGGGAGAAAAATAACCATTAAACTCATACAATCATCTCATCATCACTGGCTGAATACACGTAACACTGAATCCTGAAGGCCTCTGAGACAGATCAACAGCTGAAAACGCATACATTCCACTGGATGAAGCGTTATTGTGAATGGATACGTATTTTGACCAGAAGCAACCATTTAAAGTTAAAATGCCTTGATGGATTTGTTTCTTACAAACACGCAGATTTTCAACTTGTACAAGATGTTAACTGATGGACTGGAGTGGTGTGGATTATTGTGATGTTTTTAATCAGCTGTTTGGACTCTCATTCTGACGGCACCCATTCACTGCAGAGGATCCATTGTTGAGCAAGTGTGTAATGCTACATTTCTCCAAATCTGTTCTTATGAAGAAACAAGGGTGAACTATTCCTTTAAAAACACCATATCGGTCGACAAAGAGAAAAACAAACTTGATCCAGAGGAATTCTTTCCATTCAAACAAAATACAGTATCCAGAAACAGGCACACGCAGGGCTGCATTAAGGAGGAATATATTTTCTCAACAATTGCCTATAAAAATCATAGAAACAGGGCTGGCACTGATTTGACTCTATAATGTACAGCTGTATGAGGATAATGAGGAGGATTTATCAAAGTTTATGAGAGAGGGAGGATAAAAACCATTAGATGAGTGCGTAGTATGACGAGAAGCATTTGGTTCTCATCAGTTTTCTCTCCCACATCTCTAATATTTTCCTCTTTCTCTCTTTTTTCAGACACAGCATTCAGGCATTTAACAAATATCATGTTTTGAATGAAATGCTAGCATACTGTGCAGTATATACACTGCATATTTTGGCACTCGTAGCAGGTTATATTCCATGCATACTATGTACACATACTGCAAAAATAGCAGTATGACTAGTACAAGTAGTGCTATTCCAAACAGTTAACGAGAAGCAGAATGGGTTTATTGGGTGATTAAACTCTAATCTGTGCTGGTGTCAGGCTGATATTATGCTATTAATGTTATTAGCACACAGAAACAAACAAAATGCATCACAACAAACACACTGATTTGATGAGACGCGTGTGTATGTGAATCGCAGAATATGCATGTGCATCAGTACGTGTAATTAGAGACGAAGTTCTTCTGCGTAATAATGTCAATCAGCACTTTAAAACCATCATTAAAATATGAAACCCATACAAAATATATCTTAGCTTCCCCTGGGACATTATCCAAGGGAGAGCCTACATACACACACACCAAAACACACAACAGATAGCATTACACAGAGCTAAATATACACGCAAACATCAGAGCTACTGACACCCTCCTGTAAACGAACAGAATCTCGTATACGTCACTGCGCGAAAAGAGATACTGAGAGATGCTGCCAGTATGAAAGAAAATTCTGGAATATTAGTGACCTAAAGATCCCCCCCCCCCCCTATACTTTAAAAGTATATAGTATGTAAATGATAAAACTATATATTAAATGAAACTACAAAGGAAAGAAATGTAAGCATGACTGATGTACTTCCTACTTTGGTTGGGTTTAAATGTTGGCATGACTTCTGATAACTCAATATGACATTATGCCAAGTATTCAAAACTCACCTGTTGTGTACTTATGGTTTAATCCAACCAGCTGAAGTGCATGTTTGGACTAAACCATGTTACAAAAAAGGTGGGGAGGGACATCATGGAAGTAAAAATGTCATCCAAAATCTATGATTTTTAGTGAAAACATCTGAACATTTAAAGATAGACTGAGTTTGTTTAAAAATAGTATATGCATTCAAAATCATAAACTGTAAGCCGTAATTTAGTTCACATTCGTGAAGTAAGTCTAGTGCTGGGTAATATTGTAATTATATTAGGATTATTTTGTCATATGTTGTGGTTTGAACTGCGATATGACATCTGAAAATATCTCATATTGCTATTACATCCAGACACAAAGAACAAACGTGCTAATGGAAATGCAAAAAAATTGTATACTGTAGTAATTTCTAATATTGAAATTGTAATAATTTCTGTCGTCATGAAGTCATTCGAAAAACTGGTTCTGGCTTATCTGAAGGACATCACTGGACCCTTACTGGACCTCCTGCAGTTTGCTTACCGAGCAAACAGGTCCGTGGATGATGCAGTCAACATGGGACTGCACTTCATCCTGTAGCATCTGGACAAATCAGGGACTTATGTGAGGATCCTGTTTGTGGACATTAGTTCGGCCTTCAACACCACCATCTCTACACTCCTCCAGACCAAACTAACCCAGCTCTCTGTCCCTAGTTCTATCTGTCAGTGGATCATCAGCTTTCTGACAGATAGCCAGCAGCTAGTGAGACTGGGGAGATTCAAGTCAAACAGCCACTCCACCAACACTGATGCCCCTTAGGGCTGTGTCCTCTCCCCACTGCTCTTCTCCCTCTACACCAACGACTGCACCTCTAAAGACCCTCGGTCAAGCTCCTGAAGTTCGCAGACGACACTCCAGTCATCAGTCTCATCCAGGACGGCGATGAGTCTGCTTACAGACAAGAGGTTGGGCAGCTGGCTGTCTGGTGCAGTCTAACAACCTGGAGCTGAACACGCTCAAAACAGTGGAGATGATAGTGGACTTCAGGAGAAACCCCCCTGCACTCTCCCCACTCACCATCATAGACAGCACTGTGACTGCAGTGGAGACATTCAAGTTCCTGGGATCCATCATCTCTCAGGACCTGTCTTTTTTACGACTCCATTGTAAAAAAGGCCCAACAAAGGTTGTACTTCCTTCAACAGCTGAGGAAGTTTAACCTGCCACAGGAGCTGCTGAAACAGTTTTACTCAGCCATCATCGAGTCTGTTCTGTGCACATCAATAACTGTCTGGTTTGGATCAGCTACAAAAATCAGACATCAGAAGACTACAGAGAATGGTTCGGACTGCTGAAAGGATTATCGGTGCTCCCCTGCCCACCCTCCAAGAACTGTATACATCCAGAGTGAGGAAAAGGGCTCAGAAAATTACTCTGGATCCCTCACATCCAAGTTATCCCCTTTTTGAACTTTTGCCATCTGGCCAGCGCTACAGAGCCCCAAATACCAGGACAGCCAGGCACAAGAACAGTTTCTTCCCCCAGGCAATCTCCCTTATGAACAGTTAAATGTTCCCCACATTATGCAATAAAAATGTGCAATAACCTTATATTTATTTGTTACCACCTCCATCCTAGCACATCTCTGCATCTCATTCTATTCTATTCCATTCTATCATCTATAGCACAACTGTACATACAATTTATATATATTTTTAATTTATTTTTCAATTTTTGTCTATTTATATTTACATATGTGTATTTTTTATTCTCATCTTATTTTTATTGTCTGTGTGTTGCTGTCTCTGTGTACTTGAAGCTTCTGTCACTAAAACAAATTCCTTGTATGAGCAAGCATACTTGGCAATAAAGCTCTTTCTGATTCTGATTCTGATTCTGATAACAAAATACATTAAAACATCTGCCGAAACAGTAAAATAGTCTAGATTTGGTATAAGCTGTTGTTCTCTTTCACAGGTTCACTCAACGCTGCTTTACGCAGTGGGAACACCCCAGGTGTCACGATTGTCTGAAGCCCTTATAGAATCACGCCAATTCATTGGCTGATGGTGCGAGATACCACACCTACGTCATATGTGATTGACATAGACCCGCGCTCACGCCATCTTATCCTCAGATTTTCCCCTCTTCAGAAGCGTTCATTTCTCGCGGTTTTTCTGACCCATTTTTTCACGACGTTAGTCTGGGATTCTATCCACTTCAGCGACCGCATCTGTGGAATTGTTTTTCTCCTAGCGGTGAGTGGACTTTAGTCGGTGCCAACCGCCGTGCTCTCGCCTCATCGTGAGTGACAACCAGCATTGTAAGTGCATCGGATGTGTGGGCCTGGCCCATGCACGAGACGCTATCTTTGGCATTTCTAACTGCAAGTACTGCGAGAATTTTACTCTTAAAACTTTGCACGCGGTTTTTGACCGGGAATCTGCCGTTCTCGCCCGCCGCACTGCTCCGGAGTCCTCCTCCCTCCGCAAAGCTGCGGCCTGGAGTTCGGATGTGGAGCTCGAGGCTATGGAGGGTGAGTAGTTTTCACTTTCTCTCCCTCCATCGCATCACCGCATGAATTCTCTGGTCCAGTTTTCTCGCGGCTGTCTTGCACCCAGCCCGGAGGCACAGGATGCTGTTTCCTTTGGGTTGGAGGATATTTTATACACTGCTGCCTCCGACTCCGAGGATTTCGGACCCATGTCACTCGACGCTCTCCCGCCTAGTGGCCAAGAGGCACGGCCTTCTCTGGCCTCTACTGAACTTGTGGATGCGCGCCACTGAGAAGTTGAGCTTAGATTGGCCAGACGAGCCTCGCGAGTCCCAGTCATCTAAGCTCGACGAAAGCTGCCTTTCTTCCCTGACCTGCATCACGAGATTTCCAGGTCTTGGAAGCAGCCTATCTCCTCCCGCCTCACTAATGCGGTGGCCGCTGACTTCACCACCTTCGTTGCTTCGTACGTTGCAGTCCCAGCGATCAAGGACACGCTCGCTGCTCACCTCTCGCCGACTTCCGCCCCATCGTGGAAGTCCCGCCCCCTCTCCTTCCATCCAAGCCATGTAGAACCACCTCTGCTTTGGTCGGCAAGGTAAGCTTGAAGGTAAGAAACCTTTTCTCCCCTCAGAGTTGTTACAGGTTGCAGACATTGTACACGCGGTAAGGGACGCCCAGCGCTTTCCCCCTGCATCAGTATCTCCTGCCCTTGCCTTTACGGCCTCGTTAGGTCATGCCTCCATGTACGAGGACGCTATGAGCTCTCCTCTGCTTCGGCCTTCCTCCATACCTGGAGGCACCTGCCGGGAGTGTCGCCCTCGATTCTTCATACGATCCAGTTCGGTTACACACTCCAATTTGCTCGCAACCACCCCCCGTTTCAACGGGGTTCTTCTTACTGCTGTGAACAGTGCCAATGAGGCTTCCGTCCTACAGCAGGAATTCTCCTCTCTTCTGCTCAAAGGGGCAATAGAGGAAGTCTCCTCTTTGGACCTAAACCACGGCTTCTTCAGCCGATACTTTCTAGTCCCGAAGAAGGATGGGGGTTTGCGTCCTATACTAGATCTGCGCAGGCTGAATTACACCCTCTACAGAGGGAAATTCAGGATGCTCACACTCAAGAGCATTCTTTCCCAGGTCCAAGAGGGGGAAAGGTTTGTCCCTGTCGACTTGAAGGATGCCTAGTTCCACATCCAGGTGGTTCAGAGACACAGGAAGTTCCCCAGGTTCGCCTTCGGGGGAAAGGCTTACCAATACAAGGTTCTTCCCTTTGGGCTACCTCTGGCCCCAAGGATGTTCACCAAGTGTATGGATGCAGCTCTAGCCCCGCTGAGGCTCCAGGGCATCCGGATCCTCAACTACCTGGATGACTGGCTCATTTTAGCCACTTCCAGGGAGCAGGTGATTCGTCAGAGGGACTCTCTCCTTCTCCACCTTCACGCACTTGGCCTCCGGCTGAATGGCCAGAAGAGCATGCTCACTCCAGCCCAGCAGACCACATTTTTGGGGGTTTGTCGGGACTCAACCTCGATGCAGGCCCATCTGGCCCCTGCTCAGGTAGAAAGCATCCAATCGTGCTTGGCCCGCTTCAGGCTAGGCCGTCACGTGTCAGTGGGCCTTTGTCGCAGGCTCCTAGGCCTCATGGCAGCGACTTCCCCGGTTCTTCCCTTGGGGCTGCTTCATATGAGACCGTTCCTCTGGTGGATGAAGTCCCTGGGTATTCACCCCTCTTGGCCATCCCTCCTCCTACTAAGAGTGTCAGGCGTCTGTCTCCATGCCCTCTTAGTGTGGCGGGACCCCAATGTTCTCCGGAAAGGAGTGAGTATGGGGGTAGTCTGCCGTCGCCAAATGATAACGATGGATGCTTCCCTCTCAGGGTGGGGGGCGGTCTTCGAGGGAAGGCGGGCTTGCGGTGTCTGGTCAGGCAAGTACCTAGCTTGGCACATAAACGGCCTGGAGTTGAGAGCGGTCCACCTTGCTCTCACTCACTTTCTCCCGTTCCTGGCGCACTCTCATGTCATCGTCAGGAAGGACAACATGGCAGTGGTGTCTCACATCAATCACCAGGGGCGCTCACAATCGCGCACCCTGAACAGGCATGCGCGCCAGCTTCTTCTTTGGGCACAGGACAAATTTTTGTCCCTGAGAGCAGTCCATGTCCCAGGAGTCCTGAACCTAGCGGCGGCCTTTCTGTCGAGAACTCAGGTCGGGGGAATGGATGCAGGTCGAAGTTTTGGTGCAGGCCGCAAAGGGCTAGCCGCGTCTAAACACACAATATCCCACTGGGTTAGGGATGCTATTTCATTGGCCTATGAGGTGCGCAGTCTGCCTTCACCTCTAGACATCAGAGCTCATTCCACCAGAGGGGTGGCCTCCTCCCAAGCTTTGTTTAGAGGGGTACCCCTGGAGGACATTTGTATGGCGACAGGTTGGTCCTCTCCCCATACTTTTGTAAGGTTCTATAACCTTGATGTGAATACAGCTCCTGGTTCCCAGGTTCTTTCTGTTTGCGCCAGCTGTGTTTTTGGTGTTCTGGTCTGTAATGGGCCAGATCTGGCAGCGCGTTAGCTTGGCGTGTGTGGTATATCGTTCCCACTGCGTAAATCTACACAGCACTGAGTGAACCTATGAAAGAGAACGTCTCGGGTTACTTATGTAACCCATGTTCTCTGAGTAGGGAACGAGATGCTGCATTCGCTGCCAAGCTCCTCTTGCTGTCGACCTGCTTCTTCGACAGGAAAATCTGAGGATAAGTTGGCGCGAGCGTGGGTCTATGTCAATCACGTATGATGCAGGGGCGGGATCTCGCATCATCAGCCAATGAATTGGTGTGATTCTATAAGGGCTTCAGACAATCGTCACACATGGGGTGTTCCCACTGCGTAAAGCTACGCAGAGTCTTGTTCCCTACTCAGAGAACATGGGTTACGTAAGTAACCTGAGACATTTTAACTTGTTCTGAACAGTGATATATCAGTATAAAGTTTTAGTAATTGTGTTGTGTTATTCTCATTACTTTTAGTTTTTTTTTTTATCCATTTTAGTTTTAGTTACGTTAGTACATCAAGTTACAGTAAATGAAAATGAGAAATGAATCCTTGGCAACCAGCAGAAATAAAATATGTTTTGTTTTGTTTTGTTTTGTTTCATTTAACATTTATTTTATTTCAAGCAACAAAACTATTTTCTATGGTTTTTGTGTTATTTAAGTATAATAATATTTAAGTATGATATTCAGCTTGTTTAGAAAAACCGACCAGGTGGTCTCCCGGCTGAAAAATGCCCAAATCCTCCCTAAAACCATCTAAAAGACCAGCCTAACCAGGCTGGGAGACCCAGCAAACCTGCTTATACTGGTTTAAGATACCTTTTGTAGCAGGGAAGCCACAAAAGCACCGACTGAATTGTTTACATCATTTACAAAGTTTTATTGGATGAGTAGTTTATTAATTCCCTTATACTGTAAGTGCACAGCCTTGTCTCTGTCTTTACATGCATTTTTGAAAATATTTTCTGAAAACATTTTTAAAGATATTTTCTGAAACGTCTATGCAGAAAACAAACTGGAAATATGCTTCCAGAACCCAGGCCACTGAAAAAGCAGTTGTCACTTTTTGAGTTGAGCTGTATGTTTATAGGGTAGGTGGGGCATTGAAGTGTCAATCAAACTCTTACCCATTCAGCTGAGAGCTTTCACCCTGGCTTTCCAGCAGGCCCCGCCTCTGGCCCATGGCAACCTCACAGGCATTCTCATTGGAGTAGAGATTTATGGGTGTGTTATACACTGAAGGGCGGGGCACCGCCGGTAGATGATTGGGTGAACCATCAGTAGGAGTGGGCGGAGCCTGTGGATTAGGGTTTTGAGCTGAGGAGGCGGGTGCAAAAGCAGACGCGGCAGACGGAATGGAGGCTATGTGTGGTGACCCCGCCCCTCCAAACGGACGAGCGCTCCTATTGGAGGATGAAGTGATGTGGGTGGAGTTTGTGATGTCAGAGGAAGATGGAATGGAGGTTGTCATGGGAACGGGTTTGATGATTTCCACAGAATCATCCTAAACACGGAGGAAAGCACATGCAGGACTCAAACAATACGACACAGCAATTCAACAACATCAACAGACAACAACAAATGGGTTATACAACAGAAGCTACACCACTTGAGGCCTAAATAATGTGTCAGTATGTTCAGAATGGATAGCTGACTACTTACTAAATAAAGTATATATTATTTTAGAAAAAAGTATGCAAAACAGAATGGAATATGCTATGATAAATATTTTTGTCATATGACTTTCAAAGCCCTGATCTCATTGACAGCACCTTGCACTGAAAAAGCAACAGAAATGTATTCCTTTTCAGAAGTTTTTTGCTCACATGAAGCAACAGATGATTTCACCATTTTAACTGACTCAAATTAATGTTATTTATGTATCACTGAGATACTATTATGTTTTTGTTTTGTTTTTTTAAGTATTGTGAATTAGTTTTTACTTTTGTTTTCATTTTAATTTTAGTTTCTGTAATTTTGTAGTATACAATAAAGGGAGTATACAATATTAGTATACAATATTAAATGTTCATTATGCATTGTTCTAGTATTCTATTCTGAACACAACCTAAATGACAGCATGTGACTTTTAGCAATTCAAGACAGATAACTGAACGCAGCAAGAACACTTTCTGTTTGCTACACACATGCGAAACTAAAACTCATGCATACATATAGAGCTGTGTGTCTGTCTCAGAGGGGAATAATGACATATACACAATACTCCAGTTGTGCACTCTGGCTGGCTGTGTATGTGTGTATAAATCTCATACCTTTGGTGCCACATCTGGTTTTGGAAGACTGGAAGCTCTGTTGGAACACAAACAATGGACAAAAACATTAATGAATCTGCTGTAACCACATCTAGAGCAGGCAGTGGCAATACATAGGGAGCATCTAACTGTGGTTTGCTGTAAAATCACAGGCCTGTATTCATAATGACACGGAACAACCGCATGGAAGTTTGTAGAGTGGTTCTGAATTCATTTCGCCTGCAGGGGAGAACAGAATACGGTTTGTATCCTAAATAAACCAGGCCAGGTTTGGTTTTAAACTAGTACACTGGGGGTCAAAAATTTGTAATAATCATGATTTTATTGAGTACAATCGTTTATACTCACTAGGCTTGGATTTATTTGATCAAAAATACAGTAAATAACAGTAATAATATGAAATATTATTAAAAATGTTAAATAAGTATTTTCTATTTGAATATATTTTAAAATGTAATTTATTCCCGTGATACAAAGATTTTTCAGTTTTCAGCATCATTTCTCCAGTCTTCAGTGTCAAATGATCATTCAGAAATGAATCTAATTTGCTGATTTGCTGCTCAGTTATTAACAATGGTTCTTATTATTATTATCAATTACGAAAAGAGTTAATAAAACTGCTTAATATTTTTGTGGAAACTGTGACACATTTATTTCAGGATTCTTCAATGAATATAATATTCAACTAAATTAATTTGAAACAGAAGTCTTCTGTAACATTTTAAATGCCTTTACTGTATGAAAATATGAACAGCACAACATTATTAATCATAAATGTTTCCTGAGAAGCAAATCAGCATATTAGAATGGTTTCTGAAGGATCGTGTGACACTGAAGACTGGAGTAATGATGCTGAAAATTCAGCTTTGCATCAGGAATAAAATACATTTTAAAATACATTCAAACAGAAAAGAGTTATTTTAAGTTGCAATAATATTTCACAATATTACTGATTTTACTTTTGTGATCAAATAAATGCAGCCTTGGTGAGCAGAAGAAACTTCTTTTTTAAAACTCTTAATAATTCCAAACTTGTGACTGGTAGTGTATGACATGGTGTGTTATTAAACTCAAACTATGCTTTGACAGTAAGCGATACTGTTGGTGTGCATGTGCATGTGAGGCTGGCAGAGGGCTTGAGTATTAGTTACCTTCTCTGAGAATCTGAACTCAAGACCTTCTAGAACAATCTCACCCATCTCTTAGTTTTTTTTAAATTTATTTATTTATGAATCATTTTGACCTTTAAAGATGTTCCCAAAGGGAGGTTTTATCCAATTTAGCTTCTGGGTACAATTTTGTTCCTAATACAGCCACACAGATCTTGAAGAGTGTAGATGAGAGTGTTATATAACAGGAGATGTAAGCATTTGCTCCTATATGTGGAGCCTCTGGATCTTTGTTTCCAAGTAAACACACACACACACACACGTGACCATCGTGAGTTCATGAGAAGGCTGTGTATCCCTCCGCGGAGGTCTTTAGAGTGAGATCCAGCGGGCCGGGCTGAGTTTAGCACTGTTAATCCAGTCAGATGAACATGAGCGCCCGCACTCTACAGTTATGAGCTAACACTCTGTTCCCGGTATCACTCGATATAGATCCACAGGACTCAGAAGACCAGCAGAACAACGCCAGAGAGAGAGAGAAAAACTAGTCTGATTTAATTCATTTAATTTTGTTTACTGAATCATTTTTATTAAATTCACTGATTTCCCAGTGGTATTCAATCAAATTTGACATACAGTCTTTAAATATCCTTCCTAGAAAAAAATCAACAATTAGACTGTTCTAAGGAGACAGTTTCTTGCATGGAATGAAATAAGCAAGTCAAGTGAAATCCAGATATTTAAATAGCTGTTGTTAACCATGTACAGAGATGTAAAAAATAATGCCACAGACTAAAACACCACAAACCGGCTTTGCTGTACACTACTGTTCAATAGTTTGGGCTCAGTAAGATTTTTTTCAAGAAATTAACACTTTTATACAACAACAATGCATTAAATTGATCATACGTGACAGTAAAGACATTTATAATGTTACAAAAGAAATTCCTATTTCAAGTAAAGTCTGTTCTTTTGAACTGTCTATTCATCAAAGAATCTCTGACACAAATTTTTCCACAAAAATATGAAGCAGCGCAACTTTTCAAAGATAAAAATCTGAAATTTTTCTTCAGCAGCAAATCAGCATATTATAGTGATTTCTGAAGGATCATGTGACACTGAAGACTGGAGTAACGATGCCGAAAATTCAGTTTTGATCACAGAAATAAATTACATTTTAAAATATATTCAATATATCACAATATTATTGTTACTACTGTATTTTTGATCAAATAAATGCAGGCTTGTATGCAGAAGAGACTTTTTAAAATATAAAAATCGTAATTATTCCGAACTTTTGAACAGTAGCGTAACTGGCAGAAATTATTTCAATTAATAATTTATCGCAACTGTGCTCGCAGCGACCCGAGTTCGATTCCCGCCTCGAGATCCTTTGTCGATCCCGCTCCCCTCTCTCCACCTAATGCTTTCCTGTCAGCTCTCCACTGTCCTCTCACAATAAATGCACAAAAAGCCCATAAATATAACTTAAAAAATAATTAACACATCATATTTAGAGATAATTTGTGGATAATTATTTATACTTCAACCTATCAGAGAAATGATGTCAAAAAACAATAAAAAATTAACTGCACCAGCATCACTCAGATTCTTAGAACATTCTGTTATTCCACAGTATTATAATGACAAAGAAAGAGAGAGAAAATACACACACACACACACACACACACACACACAATGACAAAAATACCAGCGCATGAAATAACCCTGCAATGAGAGTAAGTCTTAAATTATTAAATTAAATTACATGTGGAACTGTTTATTGAGTTAATAGTATTTAACTGATAAACAAAGAAGGTCATTCTTACATTCTTAAACTCCTTAGACCATTTTACTACACTCAAATGAACAGCTCTGTGCGTGTGCGCGCGTGCGTGTGTGTGTGTGTGTGTGTGTGTGTTCGTTCATGTTTAGACAGAAACATACACAATCCCAGCAAACAGGGAATGTTCTCAGAGCTTTGGCTTTGGTTTCTTACTAGTCCACCGTGAAGTTTCTGTGATATTCTGGTCTGTAGATCCAGGCACAAGTTTCTCCTTTAGTGCAAGTCTGTGGGATTTTGTGTATATCCTAAGTCTGATCACTTACATTTCTATACGTTTACATCTGTAGCACAAAGGGGTATGTAAGACGGTGTACATCTGCCCTACGATACTGTCTCAGTGCATCTGTTTGACGTCTCGTTTATATCTCACACCCTGAGACTGCAGGCTGACGCACGATTCGCTGATTTCCCTTCATTAATAACTAAAACTCTTTCAAACTACACTTTCCTGTTCTGCTACAGTGTGTGAATGAACATTTGTGTCTGGGTGAGAAAAACACCAAAAACAAGCCGCAGGAACAAAATATCACATCTGCGTTCTCTCAATAAGACAGCAGCGAGATAAATGGAGAGCAAAATAAGACTCCTGCTTCCCAGACAAGTCATATGTTGACACTGGGCTGCACAATAAATCGTATTTTAATTCACGATTCACGACCACAATTTCTCTTGATTTATTAAGCATTTATTTGCCTGCTGGTTATTTATCCTGAAAACATTTCATTTTAACAAATGAACAAGCCTCCACAAGCTATAAAACTATATATGAAAACTATAATGAAACATCAAGAATATTTTTCAAAGTATCATACATACAGTGTTTTGAAATTGCAGACTCACATCAGCTTTAAAGTGACAGTTCAACCAAAAATAAATATTCTGCCATCATGTATACTTTTCTCTATTGTGTCATTTTGGACCTACTTACAGTGCATGGAAAAGAACAATTTGGGCATTATATCTCCTTCTAGACCATAGAAGAAAATAATACGACATGAGGGTATGCAAATAATGAAAGAATATTGATTTCTGGGTGAACTATTCGTTTAAGATGCTATGTTGAAATCAGAAATTACAATATCAGTAATTAATCAAGAGAGCAAAAGGACATGAAGGAGGGTCATTATTATATTCTTTTCAAGTTTGAAACCATGAAATCTTACAATTTCTGTTGATCAGAATAATCTGAGGGTGGAAATTTCATTACGCTTTGAACTCTCTTCCAAATGTTGATTTTTATCCTGCTGTATCTCGCTAATGGAAAATGGGATTTTATCCAGCTGTGATATCCTGTGAACGCCAACACACACATTCAGGGATGTGCTGAAGTGCAGGACAGTGTGTGTTGTTCTGGTGAAACAGGCTTCAGCTTACACTTTTAGACAGTTAAGAGCTTAGAATACACAGAGAGAGAGTTTAGAGATAAAAGTGCAGGAGGTTTACAGAGTAATTTAATGCTTTGAGAGCAGTCATGAGTAAAAAAAAAAACCCCACATGGCACACAAATCATGTTCATGTGAGGGCAAACTGACCATCCCACACAGTCCATAACAGAGGAGAAATGCAGGTTTTGCAACAGCTAAAAGACCCGATTGATTCACATTCTGTTTCTTGTTCCCATTACTTCACATTAGAGGTCTGTGCAAACCTGGTTCATAAAAAAGACCTGTAACCCTGATACTGTCCGATTTTAAGAGTAAACCTGTGTGATTTCTTGTTACAAGGAATTGCAGATTGTCGTCCGTGCAATGGTTGCTAAAAGGTCAGTACAGCATGCACATTAATTATCCAAAATGAGCAGTACACTGCAAAAACATGATTTCTTACTTGGTATTTTGATCTTGTTTTCCATTACAAATATCTAAAAATTATTAAATCGAGATACATTTACTTTGTTTAAGCCTCATGGTATGTTCAGGTCCTTTTGACCAGGATTTTCTTTTCCCCAATGTTATTGCATTGGACTAAAGCTTACTGATTTTACACACACAGGGTAACTTCACTCTCAGAAATAAAGGTACAAAAGCTGTCACTGGGGCGGTACCTTTTCAAAAGGTACATGTTTGTACCTAAAGAGTCCATGTTGGTACCTTAAAGGTACATATTAGTGCTTAAAGTGTACATATTAGAACCTAATAGGTACAAAAGTGTACCTTTTGAAATGGTACCACCCCAGTGACAGCTATCGTACCTTTATTTCTGAAAGTGTTCTGTACCTTTAAGGATTTTTTCTACCTTGTTGCAATTGCAGTGTTCCTGGTAAAAAAAAAATGGTCAGCCTTCAAAAAATTGCTTACAAATTTCTTGTTTTCCTTTTTTTTTTTTTTTTACAATGCTAGGTAAATTATTTTTTCAGCACAACAAAAGGGTTAAGACTTGTTTTCTGAAAAAATGTATGAAAATAAAGTGAGTTTTATGGGAAAAAATCTGTGGGGTAAGAAAAATGATCTTCTTCTTCCTTTGAATTAAGTTTATTATTCTGACCCAGTTTTTTTCATAAACTTACTTCATTTTGACATTTTTCATCTCAGAATCTTAACTCATTTCACTTTAAGTAAATTTATCTTGAGTTAAGAATGTTTAGAAACTTATACTAGAAAACAAGACACAAAATAAAGAGGAAGAAAAACATACAACCAAGTAAAAAACTGCATCCCACAATGCAATGTACTCAACCTGACCTTTCATTTCCAGCATTTCCAAGTTTATTTATCTCCTTCCTTGACTCAAATGTAAATGTAAGACATTTTATACAAAATTGGATTAAAACTGCAAAATAACCTTTTATTTACAAGATGATAACTTGATGACACTCACCAAATTAAACATGCAAATAAGGTCATGTGACATTTTAAGGCCATATGACTATAATGTAGCATACTACTGTTTGAAGTGTGAGTGGAGGAATGTGTTTTTTTAAATATATTATGCACTATACAGTGTACTGCACAGTAAGCTAATAGTCCACTCTGAATATGCACACAGAAAATGGGTCACATTAAAATTCAAAATTCACAATATAGTACATATTAAAACGCAAGCCGGTCTCTAGCTCTGGCATCTTTTGCTGGCTCTGTCTCTCTCCGTTCTTATTGTTTACAAATTTAGCTAATGAAATATCAGTTAGAATAGATGAATTAAAGAGAAACATTTACGTTCTCTCTGCATCTGAGTCCAAATGTCCAAACTGTTTTTCTTTCAGAGTAATGTTTCAGACATTTGGGACAAAAGAGTGTTAACAGTCCAAATTCAGATCTGAGAGAGTCGAAATTAAGTTCATCTGGTGAGAAAGTCGACTCTTAACAGGAACTTGAACAATATTAATAATAATGCTAAAATAAATACAGTATTATTACGGCTTCATTCATTCATTACTGTCAGTGCTGATTATTTTTTTAATTAATGCATGCATAAACGTTTTTATTTTTCTTGTGCTATTAATTTCAATTTTCAGATAATTTCCCCAGATTCACCTAATACAAATTACCACACTGTAAAAAAAGAAAAAGAAAAAAGAAATGAAAAAAAAGAGCTTTTTGAACTTGTAAATAAAGCAAATGTTATTGGAGTACATTTTACAAGAAAATATTATTTCAGTTTTTCTACTTCAAAATTTCACCTTTAATTTAATTTGTTACATGCTGGTTCTATGTCATTGTTTCTCAAATTTACTAGCAATCTCTCAGTGATAATTGATTTTTTTTTTTCTAGGATTTTTCAATTTTCACTTAGAATCTATATTATTTCCCTTGTTCTTTAAGCAAAAAAACTCACTTTATTTTGATATATTTTTCAGAAAATCCAGATTTCGCAGAAGATCCTTTATCTAATTTAGTATAACCGGTCATCTTTAATTTGTATCAGATTATTCTGGGAAAATTATATTAAAAATGTAAAAAGTTAAAGACATGAAAGCAGAAAGTAAAAAATGAAAGCCAGTCACAATAAATAATAAGCATAAATAAGCTCTTTTTCGTCACTTTCTGGGGAGGTGAACTCATGTCAGGGGTTGTTATGATCCTGAGGTTACTCAAAAGTGGTTAGCCGGTTTAATTAAATCAAGCTAAACATTTCCTCCAGTCGGTCAGAAAAACACCTCCCGCAAACCCATCTAATCAAGTAACCTGCATTCAACCCTGCTGTGAATGGTTGAATCTGATGCTATGTTTGACGTCTTCTGTGCTTAGGAAGTTGTGTGGTCAGTTTAATCTGCGCTCTGATGAGGATCTGGCACCCATCTGTGTGTTTAAGTGTTCAGAACCAGCGAGGATCATTTGTGTGTTTGGATGTGGCCTAACAAACGTCAAACCTGAACCGTAACACAAAAACAGACAGATGCATAAACAACACATGCGTACAATCAAGAACACACGCAAAAAGGGAATAAAGAATTACAGGTTTTCGTAAAGCTGACATGATTTGTTGTTTAGCTTAGTTTACGTGATTCAAGCTGTTGAGAGAGGCCGTTCAAGGGCAAAAAAACAACACTGCGATTTCACAATTATTTTTCCCTAAAGTACTTTCATTGTTAGTTCAGTGGATATAAACACATTTTAGTTCATTAATGTGGAAACAGAAGCCTGCCGTGTCTCAGAATGGCCAATATAAACATCCTCCAAACATACACATGTCAACCAGGCAAGTAGACATGTGTCGGTATTCGGTAATGCCATATATCACAATAATGAAAGCACATTCACTCTCTGACAGCAGATGGCGCTGATGGAACAGCAGAAATGCAGCCGTTACCCCGGAAACCCTGTAAACAAAGCAGCTGCTCTACTTTCTGTTTCTGAAACATATAAATAGCCATTCAGATTGTTGTATTAGCAATGATGTTAATCGCAGTGCCAAATACTTAAATATTTAGACTTAATAGGCTATTTATTTTCAAACTTTTTTACATTTTAATCTGGACTAATGTTTTGCCGTTTATTATCGTTCAGTCACACTTTACAATTAAGGCTACTGCCAAAGAAATATTCTTCTAAACATTCATCCATCATAAGTCATTTCAATATTTAATAACATGTTAAAATCAAAAGTTGCATCTGTGTTATTTAATGAACTCAAGCTAACATGAACTAACAGTTGTATTCTTTAACACGAATTAACTTCTGTAGCAAATGCAGCTATTGCTCATTGTTAATAACAATAATGCATTAACTAAGGTTAACTAATGAGATCTTATTGTAAAGTGTTACCTATTCGTCTATATAATTCTTGAATTTTTTACTTTATACATTTTTTGTGTATTGCTTTATTGTATTCAAATGTTTAGTTCTTTTTGTAATAAGAAAAAAGTTATTAAGCCTGTTGCAACTAAATGTCAATTTCGTGATAATACCATATACCGTGATAAAAGCATTAGCAATTAATCGCAACATGAATATTTGATACCGTCATATGCCTAGTTACAAGCAAGTACAGTTCCTGTCTACTAGACCGAAATCTCAAAACTGACTGTAAAACAGGGCACATGCGATGTGGAGCGGCATTTAATACACCGAGCCGTAGATCGTAATCAAGGAACCCAGCCCTACTGTAAAATATGCTTCAAAAACATTGAAACAAGCAAATCTGACAACAGCATTATAAATTATGCTTGCACACTCTGTAATAAAATAAATGGCAATGATTTCTCCCATTTCTTTTTATTACTAGATGTCCAGCTTTCCTCCTACAGGATACTGTCCCTAACGTCATTAGAGCAAATATTACACCTGTGCTATGCATATTATGCAACAAGCATATTTATATAAAAAATAATAAGTGAATGTATCTGCACATCCTATCTACAAATCAAACAATTTTGAGCTTATAACAAGAAAAAAAACACTTTTCCCTTTAAATTAAGCTGCAAAAACAGCTTAAATAATTAAGATATTTAACTTGAAGGGTTAGAGAAAATGTGTAAATTGTCAAATTATGAATGGTTTGGTATAAGAAGCCTTAAGAAATTAACACCATAGACTTCATTAAAAATAAATAAATAAATAGACTTCATTTATTTATTTACAAAATAAATAAGTACATAATTAAGTAAATAAATGTAAATGGACTTCATGTAAAACAAACAAACAAATAAATGGACTTCATGGAAAATAAATAAATGGAAATAAAATAAATAAATGGAAGTCATGGAAAATCAATCAATCGATCAGTCAATCAAAAACTTTAATTGACTGCTTTATTGATTTATTTGGTAATTAAATAAGTATATAAGCAAAAGGACTTCATAGAAAAACAAACAAATAAATGAACTTAAAGGAAAGAAAGAAAGAAAATAAATAAATAAACAAACAAATGGAAGTAATGAAAAATCAATCAATCAATCAATCAATCAATAACTTCAAACCTTAAGAAATTAACTTTAGAAATGGACTTGATAGGAGCATCTATGTGAGCTCATGGTAAGTGAGATGAACTACAGCAGTGACACTGGCTCTCTCACAGCAAACACACACACAAAAAAAAAAATCAATAAAATCATTCACTGCATGTGCTTTTAATTAACATGGAGTCTCTCGTTCTCTCTGTGTAATCTACTGTCATCTATGAGAATCAACAGAAAGCCTGTAAAACTCCACATCTCTCCAGCGTAACTGCAGCTGAAGCCAAGTCTGGCATCTCCACAGCAGCTCTCCAATAAAACCCCAGCGTCCTCCATTAGTGCTAAAAGACCCGCAGATACACACTTCAACACACTCAAACATACAAATAGCTGGTCTCTGTGTCTTGCTTCTTTGTTTGCTTCTCGACAGTTTCCGATTCACACAAAAGCATTTAATGAATAAAATTACCCATTACCTGCAGGCTGCTGTAATTACAAATAACACAGAAAATATAAGCCAAAAGAGGTAAAACTAAACCCAAACCACAACATAACCTGATAACCCAGACTAAAGCATAAAATATCACTGCATGTGCAGCTGACAAAAAAAACTGGTCAAAAATCTGTAATATAATGAAACATTTGCAAATAAAATTTCAATGGAACATGACTGCTGTTGTTGAATGGCTGTCAGTGGAGAAAGATGAGAAACTTGACTCCTTGCATATGCAGTACATAAATTCAAACACGTCTATTTTGGCAAGCTAGATTTCACTGTATTCTGAAATTTTTCAAAATGCAATTCATGCAACAAAAGTTTTCTCTTTCAGGTCAGCTACTGTCAAAACAGAGCAACAGTTTGAAGAGACATCATGCCAACATGCAGCTATCTGAATAATAACCAGGGTTATTATCATTAGCTAAAAACAATAAAAAAGCATTACTTTAATAAATGAAATAAAATAAACATTAAAATTAATTGAATTTTTTTTTTTTTAAATCATAAAAATAACAAAATCTAATCCTTTAACTAAAATAAAACAGATATTTTTCTTTATATTTAGTTCATTATTTAAGTACTTCAAGTAAAACCAAATGAAAATGTGCAATAAGCTGACATTTTAAAAAATATTTTATTTCATTAAAAGTTTTTTTTTCTTCCTAATGGTTTTAGTTTTAGTAATAAGTTATAACCCTGAATATATGTAGTACCCTAGAGGCAACACTATGAATTGCACTGACACATTTCAGAAATCCACAATGCACGAAATGGAGCTCATGTAGACAGAAGTGTTTACTTTAACATACTTGCGTAGAGAAGTATGAACCATGAAGAAGGTTTGAATATCACACTTCAGTCATTAACTTTCACACACACACACACACACACACACACACACACACACACACACACACACACACACACACACACACACACTGCTGGTTTCAGGTGGTGTAGTTCTATTAATACTAATTAGAGAAGGTGATTAGCTTACCATCACTACATGTCACAACAACACTCTGCACACAGTGTCAACCTGAATATGGGTGAGAAGTCAACTGTCTCAAAAAAACAAACAAACAATTAGACCTAATATAAGATCTATGTGTTTGAATTGCATACAAAATAAATAAATAAATAAATAATACATTTCCATTTATTTGGATTACATAGTTACATAAATAAATAATAACATAAATAAACTAATAAACTTTATGTAATGCATATGTCAGTCATACATTAAAGGGGTCATATGATGCGATTTCAAGTTTTCCTTTGTCTTTGGAGCATTACAAGCTGTTCGTGCATAAGATCCATAAAGTTGCAAAAACCAACGTCTCAAACCCAAAGAGATATTCTTTATAAAAGTTCAGACTTGTCCATGCCTTCCTAAAACGGCTCATTCAAACACGCCCCCACATGTCTACGTCACTGTGTGAGATGATTTGCATAACACCGCCCAAATGTATACGCAATGAAAGAAGGCATAACTTTTATTCTCGCTGTATTTTTGGCTTCATCGCCTGTGTGTTTCCAAATATGGCAACATTTCCGTTACACGTTTGAGGTATTCGGCCAATCGCAACGCACTGGATAGCTGGCCAATCAGAGCACACTGCACTTTTCAGAACGACGAGCTTTGTAAAAATCGAAGCATTTCAGCAAGGCAAAGAGGAGCAACAATAATTTACGGTATGTGGAAAATAATGTGTTTTTTGAACCATAAACCGCGTAAACATTGCATTACACCAAATACACCAAATAATGTTATTTTTAGCACCGTCATATGACCCCTTTAATGAAATATGTAAGAAAATGGTAAGATTTCAGCACTCAAAAAAATCATGGCATAGTTTATTATTAGCTATTTGCATCTGCGTTGGTCTATGTAAATAATTATACTTTTAAAATGCATTTATTTAAACTGCCTCAAATCAGTATAAATCTGTTAATTGTTTCAAAATTACACAAAGTATGAACGTGGTTTTTTATATGCCATTCAAATACATAAACCTTAAATTTAGGCCTAAATTAAGTGAATAGCATTAGTTCTGGGAGGTCATGTGAGTCAAGCTTGCATCGGCTGACTCTCAGCTGATCACATCTACCTATAGGAATACCACACCTATCATAGCATTCTCTATTCAGTATTATTCAGCAGCTTTTTCACTTGCTCAGGAGCAAATTACCCTCCTCCATCCCCAACTCCTCCTTTCGCCACAGTCAGGGCTTGGCTTTCTGATATTCCTCATTGAATCAGACTGCTTTTATCTTGAATAATGTGTTACACTTAAATATCATTAAGTACATTAATGATATCTGTTTTGTTCTGTTCTGTTTACTCGTATATTATTGCTGCTCTCCCTGCTCATTCATGACAGACTGCATAGACGGGCAGGGAGTTTTTGCCCTGATCAAAACCATACCGCCAAACCAAACTGCATGTTAATTGTCTATCATTTTGACGATAGTGGTCCTGACAGAAATATTTTTAAACGTATCTCCAAAAAATGATTCTTTGCATATCTCTCTTGAAACCCCCCCCCCCACTATTTTCTCTCATAATTGTCGTGTTTGACATGGCTCATGCATCTGTCCGTCAGTGCCAGACTCTCTCTTGATGTTTTCATTTCCACCAGACCAATGCATGAGTGTTTATCTGTCACCGCTGAGCAAACCGAGTCTCTTATGTGTCAGCATGTGCGTGTGTGATTCCCATGGCTTGACAGTGAGACAAAACTTTCCGTTAGTGGACCAAACAGGGAAACAGGAAGCTGGCACACACGTCATGCAAACAAAACACACTTATTCTGCTCTCAAACACACAGAGAACCAGTCAGAATCTGGACAACTGTGCTCCACTAGTTCTCTACACATACTACAGATCGAATGTGAGTGCTTTACGCAAAAGAATTGCGATCAACTGTTGAGCTTGTGCAGTCTGATTGTTTTAGCTTCATTACTTCTGAGACTTCCCTTATTCATCAAATTATAATAAATAAACAAACAATAAATAAGCAATGCATTATATAAACAAACAAAATGGCTTCTTAAATTTGTGGGAAGGTAAGATTACATCACAGTAACATTCAGATTTCATTTTGTTTCTCAAACAATATTAGCATGTCTTGGAATATTACATTCATGGCCATTTTTGTCATGCTTGGATCTTCACAGCTCTTTTGGTCAGAGGCTACTTTCTTTCTACTTTTCAGAAATTGAAAAAAAAATTAAATAAAATTTGTTGTCACATGATCTCAAGCTGTATGTTTAATTCAACGAGTGGCATTCAGGTACCACCTTGAGAATAAAATTACTAAATAAATGAAATAAATAAATAAATATGAATGAATTTTAAAAAAATGAATTAATAAACGCCACATAAATAAATGAATTACTAAAAATAAATAATAAATAAAAACACATACAATAAATGAATAAATAATAAATAAACATGAATAAATAAATAACAACACATATTAAAATAAATGAATTATTTAAAAATAAATGAATAATAAATAAACATTAATTAATTTAAATCACAAATACATTTTATAAATCTATATAATATTTTTGTCTAATAATGAAACGAAGAAATTTTAAAAAACCCCACTAATATTACTTCCTCGTTAGTTCATCACACTGACATGATGAAACCTTAATATATTAATTGCTCACTTCTGAATGGCTCATTATTTGACATCAAGGTCATTATGGGATACAGTATTCCATAAATTGCTGTATACTGTACATTTGGTTAAGCTTGTTTGTGTATTCAGTTTGCATAATGTGCACAGTATACACACTGCAGTGCATGTTTGTAGTATCAGAACATAGAACATATACTTGAATACTGGACAGTACTATTTCCTATATCGTGTACGAAATGTTTTTGTCATTTTTAGCATAATGAATCACTTTTTTTGCCCATTACCAAGGCAGCGCATGCATATTCTTACTTCTGTAAGGAGAGGTTGAGTTTGCCTGAGCTGGATTTGATCTTATTCTGAGCCTCGAGGTGGTTCATGCCGTCAGTGCTGATGCCGTCGATGGACAGGACCAGATCTCCCACAGCCACTCCTGCTTTAGCAGCCTTTCCTCCATCCGACAGCTGAAACCACACAGATAATGAAGAAAACAAGCCATATTTATCTTGCCACAAATTGATTGCACTTTTAAATATAAATAACAAAATACCTCAAATGAATGATATTTTAACTCAGAATCTCATTTTTAAGAAGTAAGGCAATCCTGAACTTTAGCTGATGCAATTTCAACATGCACTACCATTTAAAATTCAAAGGGTCAGCAGATGTTTTTTTTTTTTTTAAAGAAATCTCTTGCTCAAAATGAAGTAAAAACAGTAATACTGTGAAATATCATTACAATTTAAAATAAATGTTTTGATATACTGTAAAATGTAATTTATTCCTGAGATCAAAGCTGAATTTACTCCAGTTCTCAGTGTCTCATGATCCTTCAGAAATCATTCTAATATGCTGATTTGCTGCATATTATCATATTATTATAAGTGTTTTTTGTTTATAAAAAAGATTTTTTGATGAAAAGAAGGTTCAAAGGAGATGCATTTACTTGAAATAAAAATCTTTTCTGACATCATAAATGTCTTTACTGTCACTTCTGATCAATTTAATGCATCCTTGCTGAATAAAAGCATTAATTAGATCTTACTGACCCCAAACTTTTGAACGGTATTGTACCATACAAATCGGAATTCAAATAAAAGTGACTAAAAACAGACATATAAGCTGCACTTTTGAACTCAGGTAAAGTTTCACCGTAAAGGCTTTAGGAAGCAATAAGAGAGTATCAGTAAAAGAGATTCACTCCAAACACTGCTGAGCTTTCAACAGTAAACAACTCAAGAGAAAAGTTCACATTTAGTGCAAAAAAAAAAACCCCAGTTCAAGTGGTGCATAAATCACAGCGGATGTCCCTGCGAACCTGAGGCCGGTGTGGTTGGGCCAATTCAAACAGAATTTAAGTAAAGATAACTCTGAAATCCCAGCCTGATGCGCAAGTGGAGCGTGACATTACAGCAGGGCTGAAGTTCCTGCGACTGCAGACCACAGTCCGCTTTCTGTCTCAAACCACTCAAGTGCTCTTCAATTATCACATGACCACCTCTTTAATAAGATTATCTTATACAAACACAAACCCTGCAGATGGCAGACATATGCGTTCATGTGTGCTCAGCTGCCTTTTATACGAGATGCTGTAAACATCTGAGAGTACATCTCATTCATCAATGTTTTGCCACAATCCTGTATGAAAGCGGCGCTCTTTCTTGTGCACTCGAGAAAACATTTATGCGGTGAAAAGACAAGAACCTGGTTGAAAACATGTGGTACAAGTATGCAGCATCGCTGGTTTAATGCCGCAATAACACCAAAGCGCACCGCATTCTTTGATTCCTGTCATAACTTCTGTTTCCACTGGAGAGTAAACAGAAATAAAACACAAAGAGCATCTGAGAGCAATTACAGCGCAACGGCACCCAAAGACAACGCGGATGCCGGTTTTCACGAAACCACAATCTCAGGATAGCTAAAGCAAAGCCAATTTGGAGGTGGAAACAAATAATTAACTCGCAAACACGTGTTTTGGGGTTGTAGTTGAGCCGTCATTTTGCGATTGTAAACGCTTCTTGGGTTCTCTCATTAATGCGCTTGAGAACATGTGGCGTGTTGGTCTTTGATTGAGTTCAGTTGCATGCTGTGCCCTCGAGGACAACAGCGGACACTACACACATAAACACACACACAATAAACACATCTGAAATCAGGAAGTGCGTTTCAAAAGAAAGGAAATGGGACCAATATGAGATCTGATTGAAGAATATGAAGCATGTGTGTAATAGTGTGAATTTGCATAGAAATGTATGTATGTTTAGTGAATGGGGTCAGGTCGTTCTGATTCGTCCGTAGGGCAAAGACAAACTCTGGTTTGAGTCTTTAAAGACAAAAAAATGCAGCCAAGATGAAAATTCAGAGTTTCAGAGCTGCAGATATAAAAGATATTAAATAAATATCACAATTTGAGCAAGAACATGTGCTCTCTTTTTGTAATAAACATTCAATTTTGACTTGAAAATGAACTACTATGACTATAACTTAACTCCTGGTCAATACATCACAATACTGTTTAAAAGTTTGGGGTCAACTTTTGCATTTATTTAATCAAAATTGTACAAGTAAAATTGTGAAATATTCTTAGAACTTAAAATAACTGTGTTCTATTGTAATGTATTTTAAAATGTAGTTTATTACTGTGATGAATTTTCAGCATCATTACTCGAGTCTTCAGTGTCACATGATCCTTCAGAAATCATTCTAATATGCTGATTTGCTGCTCAAGAAACATTTCTTCTTATTATTAATGTTGAAAACAGTTTTACTGCTGTAATGTGATACTTTTTTTTGATGAATAGAAAGTTAAAAAAAACAACATTTACAGTATTTGAAATATTAATCATTTGTAACATTGTAAACGTCTTTACTTTGTTCACTTTTGATCAGTTTAATGTATCTTTGTTGAATGGAATTATTCCTTTCTTTAAAAAAAATACACTTTTCAAACTTTTTGGCCATTTTTAGACCTTGGTCGCTCTTTGCTTTCATTGCATGGAAAAAAACAACATTAAAATTCTGCTTAGTTCTTTTGTGCTCATTGTAAAAAAGTAATTCAGGCACGTTCAGAATGACAGGTTACTCCAGCAGCCAGTATCCAAACACATATTTTGGTTTCAGCTGGGCCTGAATCCGGTGCTAAATATTTTCACGACTTGTTTACTCATGTGGTGTGACAGTGGTTTTGAAAGTCAAGACGCCACGCCAGTAATTAGAGAGTTGCTGGTTTCAATGCTGGTTAGAGCACCAGTGCCAAATGTTTTCAAGGGACAATTGACACTTAATGCCAAACTATGCTTGCAAAGAAGAAAGCATAGTTATATAACAGTATAGAAATTTGGTAATTCTTGGAATAGTTCACTCAAACAATAAAAATTGCTGAAAATGTTGTCACCCTCAGACCATCCAAAATGAGATTGTTTCTTCATCAGAACAGATTTGGAGAAATGTACCATTACATCACTTGTTCACCAATGGATCCTCTGCAGTGAATGGGTGCCATCAGAATAAGAGTCAAAACAGCTGACAAAAACAAAACAATAATCCACAAGTGATCAACACTACTCCAGTCCATCAGTTAATGTCTTGTGAAGTGAAAAGCTGCCCGTTTGCAAAAAAACAAATCCATCATTAAGATGCTTTTATCTTCAACCCATTGCTTTTGGATAAAATACAAGTCCTGTATCCATAATATTGGTTTCTCCAGTGTAAAAGTCCCCTGGTCTGAATCGGAAGAGAAATCTGCACAGATCAAGCACCATTTACAAGCAAAAACAATCCAAAACAAGCTCTAAACTGATATGTTGGTGGATGTGTGAGGACAACAGAGGATGGACTTTTTTTACTGGAGAAATTCTTATTATGGATGGAGAACTTGTATTTTGGCCAGAAATGATAGTTTAAAGTTGAAAAACGTCTTGTTGGATTGGTTTCTTACAAACATGCAGCTTTTCACTTCACAAGACACGATGGACTGGAGTGGTGTGGATTACTTGTGAATTATTGTGATGTTTTTATCAGCTGTTTGGACATTCATTCTGACGGCACCCATTCACTGCAGAGGATCCATTGCTGAGCAAGTGATGTACTGTAATGCTACATTTCTCCAAAACTGATGAAGAAACAAACTCATCTACATTTTGAATGGCCTAAGATTTCCTAATCAGCTTTCATTCTGAATGAGCTATTCCTTTAAAAGGATCATTGGCCCACAAAAGGAGATGTTCAGCAAAAACTTCACTCTGCTTCCTTCTATACAATATAAAAGCATTATATACAATAGCAGATATAAAATCTCATTCATGTTTTCTTCACGAATGCATTCAGTTTCCCAATCACACCACAGCACATGTAAACCTGAAATACAACAGGTGGTGATTTTACACAGCATAACCATGAAGTCATACCGCATACAGATGGTCTGCCATTCCAGCATCAGTGGTTTTACTGTTTCTGAAGGTGTTGCACGGCTGCTAGGTGAACAGTGAACAGAAGGGCCATTCAACTTCACAAACGTCCCTCAGAGACACGCCACCCCGTTCAGCTAAACTAGGTGCGTTCATTAACTTTAATCTAAACACACACAAACTAGCTGTGAAGACTCATAAAATGCCTTGTGTGTGTGTCTGTGGTACGGCGCAAGTGCTGTCGAAATCAATACTCCAAGCAGAATACAGTCTGTATATAGAGAGTGGCCAAAACTGTCAAGAAACGTCACTGCTGAGAGAATGAGTGCGGTAATATTCAGATGAAGTGTGTGAGACAGATACCATTTGCTTCATCACGTTACACTGACCAGATCTGTGCAAATAATTTAGCCATGTGTTCTAAAAGTCAGACAGAGGGGCATTTCATTCAGTCTTGGATTGTAATGCATGCTTGTGTTTGTTTCTGGTGCTACAACAATATAAAAAATGGGTGATTATTCAATTAAGGGGAATTTTCCGTAGCCTAGGATGATTTTTGTTTTGTTTTTTTAAATTAAATACAATACCATTCATTCTAGTTTTAAAGAGAAGTTCTTGTTAAAATATTCAAGTATATACAAATTAAATATTAAATAAATATGCAATTTTTTTAGAAAGAAATTAGTACTTTTATTCAGCAAGGAGGCATTAAATTGATCAAAAGTGACAGTTCTACACAGTTTCTACAAAAGTGTTAAGAAACTCAACCGTTTTCAACATTGATAAAAATAAATGTCTCTTGAACAGCAAAACATATTAGAATGGTTTCTGAAGGATCATGTGACACTGAAGACTGGAGTAATGATGTTGAAAATTCAGCTTTGCACCACAGGAACAAATTACATTTTAAAATATATTCAAATAGAATATGGTTATTGCAAATTGTAATAATATTTCACAATATTACTGTTTTTACTGTATGTTTGACCAAATGAAGCCTTGGTGAGCATTAGAGACTTCTTTCAAAAACATTTTAAAAAGAAAAAGTATCATCTTCAAACTTTTGAACGGTTTTGAACACCGAATGACCAATCAATCAAGTACTCCAGAGCGCTGTGTAATCAAACAGCATAAATGGCTGAATGAATGGTCGAGTTTGTTTCCTGCTCGTCTCACGTTCACATGTGGAATCTTGCAGGTGGTTTTGGCAGATTTATAGGTGAGACTGGAAGCGCAATCTGTTGACATGATCAGGAGAAGTGGTACAGTTTGTACTTGAACTACATGTCATTAATAATTCAGTGAAATGATTATATCAGGTTTCAGGAGGAGCAGAGAAATCTTCATTTCATGTTTTCTCACAAGGGGCATTAAATGGATACCACAGATACATATTCTTTCCTGTGTTTGTATCTTTCATTTCATTCAAACAATTTTTGATAGTTTTAGTTTTAGGTAAAAATAACTACACTGATGCAAATTACAGTCCTAAAATAATCTCACGCATAAAATGTCTGTTTGTTGTAAGTTTTTTTTTTTTTTGCTTTTTTGTTTTTTGGAGGGGGGGGGGGGAGAGAGTTCAGTAAGCAATTTACCCATGCACACTAGCAACACCCCAACAACCACCCACAACATCAACCATAGCAACCGTGTACTCTTAACAAAAACATTTTGAACACCTTAGCAACTACACAGTAACACCTTACAAACCACCCACAAAATTCTAGAAATTGTATACTGTTAACAAAAACATTCTGAACACCTTAGCAACCACACAGTAACACCTTAACAACCACCCACAACATTCTAGAAACTGTGTACCTTTAAACAACATTCTGAAAACCTTAGCAACCACACAGTAACACCTTAACAATCAACCACAACATTCTAGAAACTATTTACTGTTAAACAACACTCTGAACACCTTAACAACCACACGATAACACCTTAACAACCACCCACAACATTCTAGAAACTGGTTACTGTTCACAAAAAACATTTTGAACACCTTAGCCACCACACAGTTACACCCTAGCAACCACCCACAACATTGTAGAAACAACATACTCTTAAACAACATTCTGAACACCTTAGCAACCACACAGTAACATCCTAGCAACCACCCACACCATCCTCCTAGCTTTGTTGTGGCAGGTTTTACGCAGGCAAATCACATTTCCAATCACATTTCCTTCAAACCTAGAGACAGAAAACATCTGTAGTGGTACCTCCATGTAGGTATCAGACAAAAGTACAGAAAGAGAGAAACAGAACACACACCCAGCTGTGATCCTGTGTACTGACACTAACCAGAATGTAGCAGCAGCTCCAAACCACAGTCTTATAAAGCCTAGTTTAGACCAGATCCCTGTATTAAATCCCACCATAAACCAGAACTCAGAATATTAAATCTCTGTAAAGCTGGCTGAGGTACAGCGAAGGTCCCAACCATCCCAAATTTCCCACCGCTTTTCACACAAAACAAAACAAAAAATAAAAATCACACTCCCACAACCTCAGACTCGTCCACGTCCAAACCCACGTCACACTCCCCCCAAAGGTTTATTTACAGTCTAAACCTGTCACAGCGCCCGTCCTGTCTGAAATCAGCACATCAGCACAAACGCTCGAAGAAATACTGCATCTGCAACCTACAAGTTCCCGCCAGAAAAACTGCAGCTTAATCCTCACGGCTGAAACCTGCAGAGGACCTCTGAGAAAGCAGCTAACTTTACCATCGCATGAGCTGGAACATTCTCGTTTTATCTTATCAGCGACAAAATGTTTATCACCCACACATACACACTCCTCTGGAGATGATGTCATGAGAAATGCAAGACAAAACTTGAGGCAGCAGGTCTGTTTTAAGCAGTTAAACTTCAGTCAGGCTCTCCACACTCTTAAAAATAAAGTTTGTGAAAAGGGATGCCACAGTGATGCCACAGGAGAACCATTTTTGGTTCCCCAAAGAACCTTTCAGTGAACAGCTCGTAAAAGAGCGATTTCTTAGTGTAACTTTTTTTTTCACTATAAAGAACCTTTTGTGGAATGTAAAGCTTTGTAAAGGTTCTTCATGGAATCACTGATGCCAATAAATAGTGTAGAATACCTGATTCTGATTGGTCACTGCATCAAGCTTTCCATGAAATACAACCAATAAAATAAAATTTTAATTAAATTAAAATGTAATTTAATAATAATAATAATAATAATAATAATAATAATAATTATTATTATTATTATTATTATTATTATTATTATTAAATAAATAAAATAAAAAACATTAAATTAATGAGAATAAAAATAGATTGATTAAATAAATCATTTAATTATATAATTAAATAAATATATAGAATTTTATTTATTTAAATAAACTTTTTAATAGTGTACTTATCACACTGATTGTTGGAAAAGACTACATTTGTTTTGTAAACAGCTGAGCTGCTGTCCCAATACTGACAAATGCAGTAACTAGCATCACTAATACTGACTTCCCAACAATACAAGACTGTAAATCATAGATTTATGATGTGTCCAGCTAGCTGACGGCTACGCTCCCAGTTTTTACTGAGATCTGAAGTTGAAATAACATCTTTTATGGAGTGTGAGTAACGTCTGTAGCGGGATCTGAAAGAGCTCTCACTCTATTGATAAAATATTTTCCCTGGCTTCCCATATAAAACACTCTAAGCCACAAACCAGACCAACCAGCGGCCAGACGAACCACAACATCACAAACTCTAATGTGAAGAATCACTGTCTGACTGAAAAAATAAATATAAAATTGTCCAGTGCATATATTTTCATACTTGAATGCACATCATAAATTTTTTGTATTTTTTTTTAAAATAATTGTTTTAAAATAAAATAAAATAATTAATAAAATAAAATATTTTATTTTATTTTAAATTCATTCATTTTATTTGAAAATAATATAAAATAATAATAAAAAAATAACACTGTAAAAATTGCTTGTAAAACACAACAGCATAATTAAAAATAAATAATAAAATAAATAAATATTTAAAAATGAAGAGGGGAGGGCAGAAGAAAAGAAGGAAGAATCTGGAGAGGGGGAGGGAAGAAAATAGAGAGAGGCAAGGAAAATCAATCAGAAGGTCATTTACATCACTCCTCTGCCAGATGGCATTGTGGGAATAGCTGTCATGCATTGGCAGCCCAAATGGGTGTGTGACATAAGTGCATATGAGCAAGTGTGTGTGTGTGTGTGTGTGTGTGTGTGTGTGTGTGTGTGTGTGTGTGTGTGTGTGTGTGTGTGTGTGTGTGTGTGTGTGTGTGTGTGTGTGTGTGTGTGTATGTATGAGAGAGATACTGTAGATAGAGAGAGGGTGGAAGACTCATTAGGAAATAAAAAGTACGAACAGGTGGAAAGGAAAGGTTACACAGATCACTTAACAGATAAAGAGATTAATATTCAGGGGGAGCGGGGTAAGCTGTGCCATTTGTGTCTTAAGTTTGTCCTGCAGTCAAGACCAAATGAGATGGAGGTAAAACTAAGAGTCTTAATTATATTTTAGAATATCTGCTACCAAGTGACATTAGAAAAAAAGCACCTATAAATATACAGACACAGAAATACAGCTTGTCAAAAGTAGTCCACATCAGGACTAAGGACTAAGTTGTAATGTATGAATACAGAAAACAATTATTCAGCATTTGGCAGATGCTTTTATCCAAAGTTATTTGCATTGCATTTCAGCTATACATCTTTTTAATTCATGCACTCTCTGGAAATTAAACCACTGGCTTTTCTGTTAAAGCTAAAGGAACACTGTGCAGATGCAATCCCAATTTGTTTGTTTTTTAATGCACACTATTTGCATTTTCGTAAACTTGCAAAGAAAAAGTTTAAAAGTGAGAATATTTTAATTGCAAAGAGACAGTTTTGTACTGATATTTGCAAAAGTATTTCTTGCATATGTAATTTACCCCAAAACCATTTAGCTTCTGATGTAATTCTGGGAAAAAATGCTTTATTTAATCATCTAGAATAATTTTAATGGCTTTATACAGTGGCAATTCACCAATATGTATGATATACACTACTGTTCAAAAGTTTGGGGTCAGCAAGATTTATATTTAATTTATAATTTCATTCAGAGAGGATGATGTAATTGATCAAAAATAACATTATAACATTAGACTATAAGAAGTTACTGTCAGTTTCCACAAAAAATATGAAGCATTGTGCAAAGTTTCAAAACACAGCTTACACCTCACTCCCTGTACATAATGAGGTCAAAAGCAACAGAAAAACAGACAAAAAGAGAATAAAGAGGGGGGGCGAGAGATCATTAAAGGGTACAGATGGCGTCGGGGGGTCAGAAGGGGTGTATCATGTTTGAATGAGTGTGTGTTCGTACTCACCCGTGAAATGGAGAGAGGCATGCTGAAGTCTTTCCCCCCCTGCAGTCTGAAGCCCCATGGGGCCGGACCCTGTAACACCACACTGTATTTACCACTCATAGCTGTCTGATATAAAACACACCCACAGAGGCTGCCAAACACTCAGAAACTCCTCACAGAACGCCCTGGGAAGACAGACAGAGAGAGAGAGAGAGAGAGAGAGAGAGAGAGAGAGAGAGAGAGAGAGAGAAGGCAGAAGTGTTCAGTCAGACACCGTTGAAAAAGCTTGTGATTTAAACTAGATTTTTACTTTTTCTAAATAAAATGTGAGTGGAAAAACTCAATGCTAGGAGGTTTCCAAGGCATTTCTATGCTGTTGTTAAAGTGTTTAGGGTGTTTTTTTACTCGCAAAAGCCTGAGCAATAGAAATAGAGAGGCTTGCCTTATGAAACGCTGCTAATGAAGTAAGCAGTATAAAAGATATATTTTAAAAAAACATGCTCAGTGTCAATAAAAAAATAAATTGTTGGTTTTACAGTTTGGCGTTGGTAAGATTTTTAGTGTTTTGATGCTCCCCAAGGCTGCATTTATTTGGTCAAAAATACAGAAAAAAAACCATAATATTAGAAAATATTATTACAATTTAAAAAAAAAAAAAAAAAATAGGGTAAATGTACCTATTAAGCTCATGTACCCATTAAGCACACTTCCATTTTTGAGATCAGATTATAAAAAGAAAAAATTATTTATTATCCTACTTGATGTCTTAACCAATTGATATGTTTGTTACTATATGCCTCCTATAATTTCAAGTCAGTCAGATCATTGCACACTGAGATATGAGTCTCCATGTGCTCACAGTCTGGCAGCCATTTTGAAAGCTGTCTAAAAACTTTCACCAAAAGAGGAGCCCCTTAAATGAGCATTTTTTAGATGTTTAAGCCTTTATTTTGGGTAATTTTCACTACTCATTGTAAAATTAAGAGATTAATCTTCAGACTTTTGCATATTATAACCTGGAACTTGGATGGGGGAAATAATTAGAGTTAGATCAAAAGATAGTTTTAACAACACAGCGCAGATGCTACAGAACACAGTTAGCTGTATAAGATGGTGTACTACGCTAACATATTCAATCACAGGCATTACTGGCTTGTGTTTTACATCCACAATGTTATAAATTGACAGTTTATTGCTGGTCTGTGGTTTTACAGTGCTGTAATTTTTAAAGATCATTTCATATTATTTTGAGGTGAGCTTAAAGTGTGCACTACTATGAAAATCACACAGCTTCAGTGACATCAATAAGAAAAAGTAGAATTTCATAGATATTGTTAATAATAGTTGTTCATATTAAAATATGTATGAACTTAATACATGACCTAGACTATTTAGCAAAAATCCTGTCATTTTAATAAATAGCCTATTACATGAAATTTATTAAAAATTGTTGCTGCTCCAATTAAGCTCAGTGTGCTCTCTTTAAACTTGGATGTAAATACTTCATAAACAGATTTTAAATATTAACTGATGGTTGTCACTTTAAGTTAAATTAATTCTGTCAACTCAAATCTGCAGATTGGCTCTGATCTTTGACAACTAGCATCAACTTCTCCAGACTGTAAATCTGTGGAAAATCAGGGCATAAATCATGTAGTTTATTCCAGCCTTAAGAGAATATAGATAAGTTGACATTAAATGGATGTCAACTTATCTATATTCTCTTAAGGCTGGAATAAACTACATGAATGAGGCTAGTTTCTGTGTTCATCCCACTGATCTATAATAGAGAATCATTATATATAGATCAGTGGTTCATCCCCATGAATGAAATGTTTTATTGGTTTGTTTTATTTGATTTATGAATGTATTACTTAGCTGAAGGTGGACAAGTATAGATGTTGCAATGTGTTTAAATGACACTTCATTATGAATATATAACTGATCGACTTGAATGCATTGTTGCTTGATTTTAGTGTTCTGTTTTTTTTTTGTAACTGACTTTGTACCTTCAAAAAATATATATTTTTACAACAATTCTTTAAAAAGTTTCCTCAAAATAAACCAAAAATTTTGATAAAACATGATGTGAGCTTAATGGGAACAGGGGTGTGCTTAAAGGGTACAAAAATGTAACCATTAAGCACAGCCAGACATTTTGAATTTAATGATGTATATCTTAATTTAAATGCTTTTCTCATTTAAAATAAAATGTAATATTTTTGTGTGAAAGATTAATTTTTTATTTTAACATTTTTGTACTGAAACCAATATCTTGTGCACTAAAAATGTCTCAATGTAGATTTTGGTGAGCTTAATAGGTACGTTTACCCTATTTACTATTTGAATATAATTTAAAATGTAATTTATTTCTGTGATGCAAAGCTGAATTTTCAGCATCATTGCTTCAGTCTTCAGTGTTACGTGATCCTTCAGAAATTATCCTAGTATGCTGATTTTCATAATGCTGCTTAATATTTTTGTGGAAACCATAATAATTTTTCAGCATTCTTTCATGAATAGAAAGTTCAAAAGACAGCACTTATCTAAAATAAAAATCTTTTTTAACATCATACATGTCTTTACTATCACTTTTGATCAATTTATTGAATCCTTGCTAAAAGCATTCAAACAAGCTTCTGAACAGTAATGTAATACAACAAACAGTCAAATAATACATCATGCGTAAGTTAACATGCATTTAACAAAGATAAAGCAAAGTAACAGTTTTACCTTCAGAAAGCAACAACCTTGACAAAAAGAAACACAACTCCTTTGCAATGCAGGTCGAAAGGTCTGACACCAAATGATCCACACAGACAGCAGATTGTCCATTTATACCCATCTATCAGAGGGTGTGTGTGTATTTTGGGGGTTGGGATGGGGGTGCTAGGCTTACACGCTGATATTTTGGGAACAGACCCTAGACGTGCTGCCAAATATTAAGGAGGAACCATCATAAAGCCACCAGAACCCAAAACAAAGGTCCTGAGATTAGAAGATCAGGATCAGACGCTGGAATGTTCCATGGGTCAGATGGGTGTCCCGTCATCGGCACATTTCAAGAGGGAATGCTTTAGCCTGCCAGTATCTCTGTCTATTGCTCATATTGTCCAATAATTCGTCATGGGAAAAGAGTAAGACTACTCTAAACACTGGAATACAGATGAGGTTCACATGTGATCCATGCTGTCATCATGCATTATCCAGAATGCTCTTCATCTGCTATCAGTAAGACAAATGTTACTCTCATTAAACAAACCCAAATGATGGAAAATTATAGTAATGTTTCTATTATGTTGTACTGTGCTGTGTTGATTGTGCATGGCTACTGCTGCACTACAAATTCCCATTTTTATAAAATATCATCGATAGATGGCTGGTTGGATGGATAATAGACAGGTAAAAGAATGGATAGATGGATGGACAGATGGATAGATTATAGACTGGCAGAAGGATGATGGATAGACGGACGGACAATGGATGGATGATAGACAGGTAAATGGACAGATGGACGGATGAATGGATGGAAGATTGGACAGATGGCTGGACGGATGGAAGATTGAAAGATAGATGGATGGATGGATGGATGGATGATAGATTGGTAGAAGAATGGATAGATGGATGGACGGATAGATAGATCATAGACTGGCAGAAGGATGATGGACAGACGGATGGA
This sequence comes from Acrossocheilus fasciatus, assembly GCA_036784905.1. Taxonomy (NCBI): domain Eukaryota; kingdom Metazoa; phylum Chordata; class Actinopteri; order Cypriniformes; family Cyprinidae; genus Acrossocheilus; species Acrossocheilus fasciatus. Next base: position 39,879,331 of record CM071942.1, on the reverse strand, counting down.
CAATGGATGGATGATAGACAGGTAAATGGACGGATGGACGGACTGACGGATGAATGGATGGAAGATTGGACAGACCGTTGGATGGATGGAAGATTGAAAGATGGATGGATGGATGGATGGATGATAGACTGGTAGAAGGATGATGGATAGACAGACGGACAATGGATGGATGATAGACAGGTAGATGGACGGATGGAAGATTGGACAGACGGTTGGACGGATGGAAGATTGAAAGATGGATGGATGGACAAACAGATGGATGGATGGACGGACGGATGAATGGAAGATTGGACAGACGGTTGGACGGATGGATAATGGATGGATGGATGGATGGATGGATGGATGGATGGACGATGGATGGATGATAGACAGGTAGATGGACGGATGAATGGATGGAAGATTGGACAGATGGGTCTATGGATGGAAGATTGAAAGATGGAAGGATGGATGGACAGACGGATAGATAACAGAATGGTAAAAAAGGATGATGGATAGATGGACGGACAATGGATGGATGGTAGACAGGTAGATGGACGAATGGACGGATGAATGGATGGAAGATTGGACAGACAGTTGGACGGATGGAAGATTGAAGATGGATGGATGGATGGATGGATGGATGGAAGATTGAACAGACGGTTGGACGAATGGATGGATGGACAGATGGATAGACTGGTAGAAGGATGATGGATAGACGGATGAACAATGGATGGATGATGACAGGTAGATGGATTGATGGAAGGATGAATAGATGGAAGATTGGACAGACGGTTGGACAGATGGAAGATTGAAAGATGATGGATGGACCGAGATTCAGATAATAGAAAAATAGATAGAAAAATATATGGATGAATGGACAGACCGATGGATAGATAGAAGGATGGTTGGAAGTATAGGAAGATGACAGATGGATGGATGAATGCAGAGATGAATAAAGTGAACCATAGAACAATCTAATGATAGATGGATGGATGGATCCATCTCTATATCTTTATATATTTCTAAATTTTGATAAACTACAACACATGTATTGGCATGCTGCCGGTCAGGGTGGAGAGGAAGAGGATGTGAGTTCAGAGCTGGACAATAGATTGGTGATTATTAATCATATATCCAGACACACACATACATACACACCACATACACATTGTACTTGAATGTACAGGAAAGAATGGAAGAAAATGTTCAGCAACAAAGTCTGAATACAATGAGAAGCCATAAGGTCAGTCCTCAGGCAGTCTGGGGATCACTGACCGTCTGTCTATGTGTGTGTGTGTGTGTGTGTGTGTGTGTGTGTGTGTTGAGTGAGGGGTTTGTCCGGTATCTGACCCAGATATAATATCAATAGTTTAAAACTCTTCACACTCCATGCGTTCATCCCTCTCTCTCCACACACACACACACACACACACACACACACACACACACACACACACACACACACTCATCTCTCTTGCCACAGAAGTGCAGCAGTACGCAATAAGGAAATCACATTAGTGGCATATGATAAATGATATATGCGAACACACACAATAGAGCATTCGGAGGCACGCTGAGTGGCGGCAGTAAGTAGCTTTAGGCTTGAGTGAGAACAGCTGAGACCAAAGCCAGAACAATACATGCTGTCTGCGTGTGTGTGTGTGTGTGTGTGTGTGTATGTGTGTGTGTCTGTGTGTGTCTGTGTGTGTGTGTGTGTGTGTGTGTGTGTGTGTGTGTGTGTGTGTGTGTGTGTGTGTGTGTGTGTGTGTGTGTGTGTGTGTTCATAATAGCTGTCGGATTAAGTGCCTCTCTGGTTTACAGTTTTCTCCAACAACAAGCGTTATAGATCCAGCGACTCCAGTGGGAGACACAAGGAAAACAGATTGCTGCTTTGTGTTGTGTTTCTTCTGGCCGCTGGTTGTAGATGATCTGATTCATTAGCATTACAAAGAGATTTAACTGCATTAACCACATATAAGTCACCATTAAAGTGTGTATGAGAGACATTTCTGAATAAAAATATCATGCACACGAACACACAGAAACTGCATGGCTGTATGCGACTTCACACTAATCTAAATTAATCCCGATCTGTCTGCACTGAATCAATGCAATTACTCCAGACGAGTAACTAATGCAGCCGTCTGATACCTGCTGACACTTTCAAACCTGGAACTCTAATTGCATAGAAAAGATGTTAGGTATCATTCATGTCTGGAGCACAAGCACTGTAGGACGGGTTAAACACTGAAGTTAAATACTTGGAGTTGGGTTTGGAGTTTGTTCAAATCTCTAAATAAGAGCAAGTGTAATGCTTGACTTTTTGAAACACTGCTAAAGCAATAACTAAAGAACAGTGAGCAGATCTTCACAAGGACCAATCAATGTTCTGCATGCTAAAAATAAATAATGAAACAGTGTCTGCGCATCTGAGCATCTGCTTGCTGTGCTTGTATGTGAATGAGTCAGTGACTACAAAGATATATGCATGCAATTTCATTCAAAAAAAGGAAGTATACACTAAAGTGGCACATTTTATAAAGCCAAACAGACATTGCAAAGAAGCTAGAAGATAAAATAAAAAATATTGAATTTATGGTTTATACCAATTTGTAAATATAATGTCCTGAAAAAGTTGTGTGAAAATAAAATATACATATACACATGTGTGTAGTTGAACTCAGCCATAAATAATAGAAATAACAGAAAAGAATATTTTTTGGTTTCTACAAATGATAAAATAAAATAAAATAAAATAAAAGTTTTAATGTAGTCAGATTCATTTTGTCATATTGAATAATATTTTTGATTTTTGGGGAAGAAACATTTTTGTAAGAAACTAAGCACTGTACAGAAAAGATTCTGCAAAACATCTAATTTCATGTCACTAATGTATCACTAAGTCACTAATATATGCACTTTTTTATACATGGTAATTTAGTGGTTTAAACAGTTTTTCTCATCTGCTGCCTGTCTAATTTGCTCATCCAGAGGGGTGAAGACAGACATCGACCCCAGCCTGAATAACATATGACATCCCCCCATCCATATGGGGCCCCCCGAGACATCATGAGACCTTACAGCTCCTGAAGAACGCTACCAAATGCTAATCATTGATCGCTGTTGATTTCAGTTTATTCTCACTATTTCACACTCAACATTTACTCCATTTGTTATGGATAATATTAGGCAACTTGTAGGCATGCCATGTCATCACAAAGATGAACTTTGCTAAACTTTGTTTTTCAAATCTAACATATTTCAAAAAATAAATTAAATAAAAACTGCATGCATTCATTAATTTCATCTGTGAATATCAGTGTGGTTTTTAAAAAAAACTCACTCAAAACCCTCATTAATTAGTATAACTAAATAACCAATGTCATCATAGTTTTCTATAGTTCACTGAAAAAAAAAATGATTCATTGAATTTACTAAATTTGTGTAAGCATTTAAATAAACAAATTTAGTTGACTAACTTTCAATATATATATATATATTTTTTTCTTTTTAATAAAATGTAGCTAAAATAAATTGTTTGCAACCAAAAATCAGTGTTGTTAATTAAAGTAAACACACACACACACACACAACCAAACACTGCCATGCATCACTAGATAAATATAATGAAAGAAGATACAAGCCAAAGGGTTTAACCTTGTTCCTACAACAAGGGAATTGGGTTGGGGCATGTTGTCACATTTATATAATGACATGGTGTTCATGAGTTTTATCTGTTCTTTTGAACAAAACAATGGTATATTTTTATTATAATTTTAAAATACAGAATGTTAATTTTATGTTTACTTATTTTTACTTAAGATATTGTTTTAAACATATTTTAAACAAACGTATTCTTCTCAAATCGGTGTCTATAAACAGCAAGTGCTGTGGTGACAACTTGCCCCGTTTTCCCACACACTAAAAAGTATTTAACTGAAATCCGTGTAAAACCCTTGATTCACGTGGCTGTGCTCTTAGGACAGTTTTAAAGTTTCTCTTGTCTTGTGTCATGTGATGAGCTCGCGCTTACCTGTGCGTGCAGGTCTGAAGCTGAGTCGCGTGGGTCGCGTCGCGTCGCGTCTGTGCAGCTGCGGCGGCGCTGCGAGGCTCATGGTTCCTCCGCAAGTGACGTCATCAAACATGGGCTGGACCTGCAGAAAAGTAAAACGCTACAGAGACCTTCCCGCAACCCCCATAAACCTTTTTTTTATTTTTTACTTTATATGGACGCTACATTGCAAGACTTGTATTTTTTTACTACCATTAAGCAGCTTATATACTGTCCATGCAATAAAGTTCTGTACTAAAATAAAAATAAAATTAAGTATAGTTGAATTATATTTAATTCAAAATATTTCATTTGTATGACACATTGTACTGATGCAAAATAAAATTAAAATAAAAAATAACTTTAAAACAATCCAATGCATTGTTTGTACCACTACCATAGCCTAAATATAATGTCCAGGCAAATATATATATAAAAATGTAGAAAATAAAATGAAAAAATGTAATGCGTGGTTAAATTACATTATATATATATATATATATATATATATATATATATATATATATATATATATATATATATATATTCACACACACACACACACACACACACACACACAGTATATATATATATATATATATATATATTTATTTATTTATTTATTTCACTTACATGCTATATTGTATTGATGCAAAAAAAAAAAAAAATGATGCAAAGTAAAATTAAAATAAAGAAAATAAAAATATTTTGTGCCGGCTCTTTTCTTGAATATATGAAACATATACCCCCTGCTTCATTGTTAATTGAAAATAATGATTCTATTTTATTTTCTCATAGTGGACTTTCTCATAGTGGTTGCTGGTGTGGTTTTTTTTTGGAGGGGGGGGGGGGGGGGTAAATAATTGTGCTTTACTACTAGGGGATAATTGATTGTATCTTTTATTTCGATATTTTCTTACTTTTATTCTGATCCCCTTGCATTCAGTCATGTTAAAATGCTATTTAAACTTTATTTTTGAAATTGAAAATTTTGTAATACTTGAAAATGTACGAAAAAAGTGGGGGAAAAATACTTTTTGACAATTATAAATATAATGTCCTGGCAAAGTTGTGTAAAAATAAAATAGCTGAATAATATATATCATATATTCAGTACAATATGTATTATACCGATAAAGTTATGTAAAATAAATAAAATGCAAAATAAATACCAAAAAAACTACCTCAATGTATTGTATAATGTCTGCAGTTAACATAAAATGACTTAATGTGGTTAGATTGTTGCAGTCTTATTAAATAATACTTGGTGGTGCAGGATTCAGAGAAAGTGGTCTCAAAAGGTGCAGTTTTACAAGTTTGAGGAAAAGTATTACTGCCATACTGAATCAGTCAGATAACTAATGATTAATGATGAAACCCAACAATCCTCACATTCACAGAGAGATAACAGTTATTACTGCACAGCATAGTACCTAAATCACACAGGCCCTGTCTGGCCTTCCCCTCCGTCCACAGGACGACAGCTTTTACAGAGACTACAGACAGTTTAAACAGTCTGACATGTTAGACAACGGTTGAAAACCTCACAGACAGTCTAAAAGCATGCACATTGATGTTAATGGGGGCTAAATAGGATGTAATGTAAACACAGACCACGCCAATGCATAAAGAAGCTATAATTAGCATCTGTACAAAGAATGGGGATCAATAATGTACTCTAGTTCAAACTCTCCTCTAGAAAAAGCAGTGAGAGTGATTAGAGTTTATTTTATGCTCTGGGCTAATGCACTCATAAAGCAACAGAGACAAATGAGGAGACTGTTTAGAAATCAATGCGCTCTAAATACGGTCAAATCTCTCTGAAGCACAGGCTAGTGTTACAGATATTAAGGTACTTGACGGCGAGACAATAGTTACACTATTTACTTAAAAGTTAATCAATTCTGATAATCATTAAAGATAATCTGGGAATCGTTTACACGGGTTGTGATTGCATGAGATGCAGCGTCCTCTGCTGGATGAAGGATGAAAATGAAACTTCTATGGAAATTTCTATGGTAATGCCAACAGTATATTTATATGATATAAATTAATTATGTTCATTTTGTCAATTACCAATTATTTTGTTTAAAAAAAAAAAGAGAGACTTAAAGACACTTCAAAGACTTGCATCATACTTGCTGTATATATACCTACTGACTTGGACTAAACCAATATATCACTATGTAGGGGCTTTGGCAACAAATATTGGTTTGAAAAAAGTTGACCAAAGCTAAACAATACACAGAAACAGCTTTGGTGGTGAAATAATTTTCAATCAGAAATTTTATTAAACTTTGAAGTTAGAAGTAGAAAGAAATAGTATTTTCTTATAAAACATAACCTTATAATCTTTGCATTGTTTACAACTTCAAAAAATCTTTTTTTTTCCCTTCAATTTTGTAAGCTGCTTTAGCTAAAGAAAAGCTGATGAAATAAATACACGTAAATGTGCTTTTTGGTTATTAAAATAAGTATTTTTTGTTAAAAAAGAAAAACTTTTTATAATGTATTAAATATTAATATATTTTTAAAATCGGAAGGGATCTATTTAAAATCTACACATTTTAGTGTACTAATCAGCAAGACAAAAACACAGATTTTATTTAGATTTTATTTTCCCCCACAACATTGATCAATAAACACCACAACATCACTAACTTACAACATATGTGTCAGTATGTGTGGAGAAACTGTTCTGATCCATGAGGTTTATGTGTGCGGAGACAAAAGGAATGCACAAATATATTATTTTTAGAATTTCTTTTGACAAAAAATATCACTTTTTAATAAAAACAGATAAGGACTGATCAGCATATGCACACACAAAAAAAAACACTCTATAAAGGTCATTTCTCAAGCACCGATGTATCCTTCATGAAGTAGTGCACATCTAGTTAGAATCAGAGTTTATTTAACAGTGCTGGTTGGTTCATGTGAGAAATCTCTCTTTAGTGTCCAGTAGCTCTGAAGGGCAGTTCGTGTTTGTGAGGTCCTGACAGTGAGATCCAGACTTTTCTTCTCCTACTGTATCTTCTCTCATGTTGCTCACTGAAGCTGGACTGATGATGATTGTGGGAGCATCCGAGGACCTGCGGGTCACAGAGTCGTTCTTAGGGTTAAATGAGAGGTCAGAGGTCATATCGGCACTCCCGCTCTTCTTGGTGTAAATGACTGTCGGTGCTGCTGCCAAGGAGAGGGAACCGGAGACGAGATCTCGCTCGCATAGACTGAACGACTCTTTCATCTGTACCGGAGGCTACAGAACACAAACACACTTGGTGATTGGTTGAGTTACTGTATATGGACACACTGTGCATTCTGTGCATTCATTTGGAAGTCTATTTAGTTTACCCAAAAATTTTAATTAGCTGAAAATATACTCATCCTCAGACATTAATTGATGGACTAGTGGTGTGGATCATTGTGATGTTTTTATCAGCTGTTTGGACTCTCATTCTGACGGCACCCATTCACTCCATTGCTGAGCAAGTGATGAAATGCTAAATTTCTCCAAATCTGATGGAGAAACAAACTCATCTACATCTCGGATAGCCTGAGGGCAAGTAGATTTTCCACCAATTTTTAAGTGAAATATTAATGTTTCATTGCCAGTGAATTAAACCTCACCTTCTCTATCAGCAGCGAGGAGCATTTGAGGATTCGTTGTCTCGGTGAGTTTCTAAATGACACTTTAGTCAAGTTGGACCTTTTCTTCATCAGGTCTAACTCCACTTCTCCCATTACCTGCAATCTCACACACACATAAACACACACCCTAAAATATAGATCCATAATGAAAGTGAGGACAAACCAGCACCTTATTCAGCATGCTAAAGTGTTTGATAATAGCAGTGTTACTGATATAAAGTGAGTAATATTCAGCCGGTCATGTGATTTCAAGTTTAGGCCATTGATATGAATGGAGTCTCATCTGAGTCGTAGAAACTCAAGCCTACAGATGGACCTTTCTACTGTACCATTGTGTGGAGTTTGTTCTTGGAGACCGATGACTGTCGGCTGACGCTGATGTCCTGGACTGAGGCCTCGCTATTGGTGGAGGAGGTGAAACAGTCCTTCTGAACGCGAGACAGACAGGACAAACCTGGGACCTTCTCAGCCAATGTGGCTCTGCAGACAAACGAATATATGTCATGATGTGAAAAAAAAAATTACACACACACACACACACACACATATATATATATATATATATATATACTTTTGGTGTGACAAATGATTATAAGACAACATGTATAGTAATTATACAAGAATTTCAAATCATTAAATGTTTAAATGTTTTTGCAACAGTTTGAATGCATGCATATTATATTATATTATATTATAAATTGTTTAAATTAGTTTTAGATAAAGTATGGGGCCCTGCCACTATGTTCTACTAACCCTTTGTATTTATTTTTTTCCACACACAAACATGTATTTTTGCATGAAATGTGTGTGATTGTGTATTTTGTTTGTTTTATTATCTATTTACCTGTATTTGGTGTGAACTATGGCATATATGAAAGGGTTGTAGATGGCAGATGATTTGGCGATGACTGCCGGCAGGGTTTTAGAGTAGGGTGTGAGGACGTTTGCATGCCTGAGAAACACAGGAAAAAATAGTTACTTTTAAAGGGGTCATCAGATGCAAAATTCACTTTACATGTTGTTTGAACATAAATGTGTGTTGGAAGTGTGTGTAATGATAAAAATCCACCCAGTGTTTTTTTTAAATCCCTATTTTAAAATCCTCTTTCTCAAATCAGGCTGTTCTGTGATTCCTGTCAGAATGACGTAGTTCTGCACAGGCCGCTCCCACGATAGCTGATTGACGAGGCCGATTTTGACAGGGTAAAAAGGGTGTTTTTTGTGGAAAATGGGCATCCGATGACCCCTTTAAAATGCATGTAGGTCATTAAAAAAATACAAGTGCAGTGCTGAAGAGAGAAAAAGAGATTACAATGTTTTATAATCACTTCCTACTTCTCACAGCTGTGCTGAGCTTAGCTACTATAGAGATCCACAAACACACACACATACACACTTACATACACAGACAAATGTACATCGAAAAGTGCCAGATAAACAGTAATCGGGGGATTTGCAGATAACAGACACTGTAACACTTCTGATATATAAAGATTACAGCAAACTATTTATAGCATAGAACAGTAAGTTCCCACTGTGACAAGTTACCCCACGTAGTGTGACAATGTGTCCTGTTATAAGGTTAACATCTGCAAATGAACTTGAAACTTTTTTATAGCCAATAACTGTAGTCAGTACTTTAAAATATATGGTTGTAGCAACCTGGTCTCATAAAAATACATACCTCTGCGCACTTTTTGTGCGACACCGTTTTATGTACCTTGCTGCACGTTTCTCCGTAGTTTCAAATAGAAATGTCCACTAAGTGGCGCTAAAACACAGGTTCAATATGTGAACCCTGGCACGTTTTTATTACGTAGATATTGGTAGGTATTGCTGTTTTCTTATTACGTTTAGGGCTGCAACTAACGATTATTTTAACGATTATTTTAATAATCGATTAATCTGTCGATTATTTTTTCGATTAATCGATGAATCTGATATAAAAAACAAAACAAAACAACAAAAGCATTCATTTCCAACCCTTTATTCAAAAACAGAACTAAAATCTTTAGAAAGTGCACAAACATGTTGCTCCTTGAACATTCCTGAGCTGTTATAATAATAATAAAATAAAATAAAAATGGACTAACACAAAAAACATACACATGTATGCTTTACATCTGCCAAATATATAGACTTTTTTTTTTTAAAATAAAGTGCCACCTGAGCTGCCAGAACAATAAATAATTTATAAAAAATAAAGAACAATACAAATCAGAAAATTTAACAGGATTTGTTTGAATGTCAGAACTTGTTCTCTACACTACACTGCAGACACACACTCGCAGATGCACACACTCACAGACGCACACACTGACTAACACACACACACACACTCTCTCTCTCTCTCTCTCAAGTTCACTTGAAGCTTATTCATTAAATTATTACCATCATTGTAGTAAGTGCAAGGTTCATTTATACACCACATTTAAACACAGCTTAAGATGACCAAGTGCTATAAAAGAACTTTAAAATTAAATTAAAAAGTACAACACACAAATATATTTGTCAATAATAACCTATATGGGACAAAGCACAGAATATACACTGCAAAAAATGCTTTTCTGACTTAGTAGTTTTGTCCTGTTTTCAGTCCAAATTTCTAAAAAATCTTAAATCAAGATACATTTACTAGACACATGAACTAGCATAAGAAATTATGTCTTGTTTTCTGAAAAAAACACCTCAAAATTAAGTGATTGTTTGCTTAAAACAAGCAAAATTATCTGCCAATGGGGTAAGAAAAATAATCTTAATGAGATATAATCAGAAGTTTTAAGCATCACTTAATTTTCTCATGCCATTTTTCTTGTCTAGTAATCTTGATTTAAGATTTTTTAGATATTTGGACTGCAAACGAGACAAAATTACTAAGAATTACTAAGCTTTTATTGCAGTGTAGCTATACATGACAACAGATTGAAAAATGAATGGTCCAAAAAAGGCGAGTGAATAAAAACGTGTCTTTAGTCTTGCAATGCAAAGTGCAAAGTAACTATACCACCCCTGCTTTACTACTGTTATAAACGAGCTAACGCTAACGTGTCATGCAAAGACTCCAACATGTTTGCGTTTCAGGTGCTGGATCATTGCCGTGGTGCTCCCGTGCAGGTTTAGATATCGCTTTTGCATATTTTGCAGTTAACACACTTTTTCTGTTTATTTAAGCCTCTTTCACACTGCACATTGGTCCCGGAAAATTCCCGGAGTGCCTTGTGTGTGAACGCAAACACGTCCCGGGATCGATCCCGGGTTGGGGACCTAGTAACATTGCCGGGTTCAGTCCCGGAACGAGCGCTATGTGAACAAAAGCCGGATCAATGCCGTAAAGGGTGTGACGTAGTGATGACGCACGTTATCGTGTGACTGTTTTACCGGGTGTTTTGAAGGCAGAGCAATGTTCGCGATGAAAAAAAATATGTGCAAACTGTAATGAAGCAGAGATCAGGGAGCTCCCCACTATCCGCGCTGAAGCTGAGACCGTTCGCCAGCTTCAGTGAAACGGTACGCGCACATCACATTACCCGTCACATCGTACGGGTTCTTTACGCTCACACAAATTCCGGAAAAATCACTGGCGGTGTGAATGAACCAAAATCAAACGATCCCGGGACAAATCACGGAACGCATTAGCCGTGTATTTTCCGGAATCTCTGTGTGAAAGAGCCTTTAGTGTGAAATGCTCCCACACATTGGATGACTTGTATGGCGGACTTGGGGCGCACGGATTTCTCTGCCTCCGCCATGTATATTTCCTCTAACGTACCGCTCGTTTTTTTTTGTGCTCCGCCCTGTCTATGAGGCGCCGAACTCTGCTAGCAGCAGTGCAAGAGAGAGAGTGTGTTCGATTATGAAATTCGTTGCCAACGCTTTTAGTAATCGATTTTCATCGATTTAATCGATTCGTTGTTGCAGCCCTAATTACGTTGCTTCAGGTACGTATTGCGGCGGTTCAGAATTCAAATATCCGGGGACTATCGCTAAAGGTTAATGCTCCATAGTGTTGGAAATATGCCCTACACCAAATCCAACCCTAAACCTAGATAGTGTTAACAAATGCAAAACTGATGCAACTGTGCCATTTGAACTTACTTTTACACAGATTTTAACTGCTTTGTCGAACCGTAGTTACACGGGATTTGAATCGGTGCTTCTCGTCTCCGAAGTCCGTCTCCGTCCTCCGTGAGCTACCGAACTATCTTCTATGAAACCCCATAGTTATGAAGCTGGATGTGTGCGATGCTAACGTTCAAAAGCATCCGTTTTCAAATCTCCCAAGTCATAGCATGATATTCTTCAAGTAATTGTGCGAAAATTACGCTTTATTAATTGCAACTCTGTAAATTTGTGTGAAAGTGTTAATTTATTTTGGAAACTGCAGTGATATGTACTTATTGGTACGTATTTCATGTCACGCTAAAAAATGCACCCAGCTACGTAAATGCCATGAGACCAGGTAGGGTTAAACAGAAACTGTACCCCCATTACTGAAATGATCCACATTTTACCCAATTTTTAATCGCAAACACAACAAATAAGATGTTAGGAAGAGTACACTTTCAAATTTAGGACAAATACTGTATTTCATAATTACTTCTCATCAAATGTATCTCTTTAATCTGAGAGGAAAGACCATGTCATGCCTACAGGACAGATCACAACAGAGCAGTACAGTGAACACAGCGCTTACACAAGTGAGCTGTTGTTTGGCTCTCATCACATGGCTGTAAAATCAGTATGAGGCCATAATTTTACAGCCACATACAGTTGCATGTGACAATAATACTGATAATTATGTATAATGCATGTAGTCACGGAATTTGATGTACACTACTGTTTAAAATGTTGGGGTCGTGAGAATAATGTTGTTGAAGAAGTGTCATTACCTCAACAAGGCTGCATTTAAACAGTAATATTTTTATTGTATTTTAAAATGTAATTTATTACTGTGATCAAAGCTGAATTTATTGCTCCAGTCTTCAGTGTCACATGATCCTTCAGAAATCATTCTACACCCTAAGAACAATTTTTTGACTCAATAAAAACAGTTAGCATCAGTGATAACTTGTAATGAAATTATGTTCAACAAGAAAACTACTTTGAGTTAGAGGAATCATTTGTAGCATAAACAATTTTTTGTTGATTACAAAAAACAAACAACAACAAAAATAACAAGAACAGCAAATAAAAACAACACATTTTAAGCTAACCTGAGTGGTGGTCCTGAAACTAATTAATCTTATCTATTAATTGTATCCATTAATCTTATATATGATATTTTTTTTAAATCAATTCAGTAAAATCGATTAACACAGAAATTTCAGGACAATATTAAATTGATGTAATCAAAATAAAATGAAATCAGTGAATTCAGAAATATCTGTTTAAATTACACTCAATACTGAGTTGATGTAATAATAATAATAATAATTAAAAAAAAACAATTAATGAAGAAATTTTAGTTTAATTTATACTAAATATTACAAAAACAATTAAGTGGAAAAATGTGTTTCAATTACACTCATTATTACAATGATGTAATGACCAAACATTATTATGTCAACAGAACTAATCACAATAATGTTTAAGGTTTAATAATTTGCAACCATGCATTTATTTAAATTGTGGTAACAGGACTCCTGAATTACATTTCTCAATACTGACAACAGCTGTGCTGCTTAATATTTTGGAGGAAACTGTGATAGATACATTTTCTTCTTTTGACTCTTTGATAAACAGAAAGTTCAAAAGAACAGCATTTGTTTGCAACAGAAGTCCTTTGTAGAATTACAAATGTTACTTTCGATCAATTTAATGCATCCTTGCTGAATAAAAGCATTCATTTATTTATTTATTTTTTTTAAACGTTCTGACCAAACTGTTGAACGGTAGAGTGTCATTCACGCATGCAGCACAAACTACAGCCTAAGGGTTAGGAATTATGCCAAGTATGAGCGAGCAATAGATTTAGTGATGCTCCCAAAATTTATACGAAGAGCACGTGAATATGAAGTCCTCAGAAATGTATAAATACAAATTTCTGTAAATGTGTAGATGCTCAGCACTCACCCTGCCCAGGCGATGAGGGTGATGCATGCGTAGGGAGCCCAGGACAGCACATACACCACTATGACCACAGCTGCTATTTTAGCCAGTTTCCATTCACTCTTCATGGACTGCTGCTTCACAAAGCTGGACTTCTGAGAGCTCAGCCGCTCTAGATCTCTAAACACACACACACACACACACACACATACATCATTCATGCAGTCATAAATGCTTTTCAGTGAACACTCTTCAATTTGAAGATGCCTCAAGGAGCTCAGACCTGCTGGCCCTCCGTACGGAGAGGAACATGTACAGGTAACAGTAGAGGATGATGGCCAGAGGGATGAAGAAGACGAAACAGCACAGCATCATGGTGTAACTCTTGTTGGTGGGAGACGGCGAGACGTAGTCCCACGTGCAGGATGTCATCAGACCTTCAGGGATGTAGGAACCTGCAGAAGCATTAAAAGACATTTCAATCTTAAAGGGATAGTTCACCAAAAAGTGAAAATGCTGTCATTGTTTCCTCAAGTTACAAACCTGAATGAGTTTCTGTCTTTCTTGGTCACTAATGAAGGTATTCTGAAGAATGTTGGTAATCAAACAGTTGCTGGCCCTGTCAGTCTATGGCAGCTAATCAAGTCCTTCAGGCTCAGCTGAAAACGACATGGTGTGTGTGTCAGAGCAGGGTTGGAACTAAACTCTCCAGGAACTGAGTTTGACACCCCTGGTCTATGAGGACGCAGCAACTCTTTGGTTACCCATTTTCTTTATATACTGTATCTTGTAAATTCAACAGGAAAAAGAAACTCATACAGGTTTGGAACAGCTTGAGGGTGAGTGAGTCAATGAGGAGTTTACATCTATATCAGAAAAAAATCTGCACGCACTATTGCGAGAAAAACATAATTTTAAGACAAAAAGTCGCAGTTCACTTTTTTATATTTTTATTCCTTGGCATTAATAATCTTCCACAATCACCAGTGTCAATAAAAATTCCATAATATCTGCATAAAATAAAGTCCATAAAAATAATCCCTTTAGCAAAGCTTGTACAATTTTCTAATTATTTTGATAAATAAAAGAATATATTTTTGTTTAATAAATATACTGTCATTCAAATATTTTAATTTTAAAAATATAGAAAAAAAAATATTTCAAAAGTTAAAATTTTTTAAAATAATTTTAAAACATTCTGAAAGCTTTGAAGGAGATCCCATAATAATATGTCTGTTTTTTTTTTGTTTTGTTTTTTTGTTTTTTTACAATAGTAACAATAAATATGATATTGATTAAAATAATTTTTTAGATCAGTGTAGCAGAGCAATCTTTGCATTGCTGTCCATGATCGTGTCAAGGATCAGCTAGATTTCCATGTACATAGTGCAACAAGTTTTTGTGCTTATCTGGTGGATTATCTCATTATATGCACAAAAACTGGCATATCTTTCTTTATTATAACCTGAAAATGACACCTACTTTATTATATTCAAATATTTCAAGTCTAAATTTAATAGAAGAACAATGAAATCTTACTCCAGCCAATCAGAGGTGCCAGACTCCAGGCCAGCGAGTAGATCCAGATGCACAGGATGGCCAGAAAGGTTCTGCGTTTGGAGTTCCACTGGATGGTCTGCAGCGGTTTGGTGATGACCAGGTATCGATCGACTGAGATGGCCAGCAGGTTTATCATCGAGGTGATGCCAAACAGCGCACCACAGAATGCATATATTTTACATCCTGAACACACAAAGAAAATATATAGAGATTATAATCTATTTAAGACAGGACATTCATTTGAGTAAAATTTTTGATAGAATAATACTAAAAGTCTTGGTATGTTTTTTTATTCATTAAATGCGAGTTTTGTTTGTTTTACATTTTTCAAAATCTTACAAATTGCTTTAAAAGGATAATGTTACCCAGTTCCCCAAACATCCACTCCTTAAACAGGCAGTTGATGAAGAACATTGGAGATTGTGTGATGGCCATGAGGAAATCACTGACCGCCAGGTTCACTATGAAATAATTTGGCAGGCTCCGCAACTTTTTATTACTGCACAAAAAATATTAAGATCAAGTTATATTTATTCCATTGTTAAAACAGAAAGAACACAGTTTATGAACAATGAATTTCAGGTGCTGCTTCTACTTATGTGACTTTCTTTTTTCTGCGAAAGACAAAAGATGTTTTGAAGATATTTTTGGGAGTCAATGTGAATCAAAACTGTTTGGTTACCAGTAAAAATATCTTCAAGTTATCTTCTTTTAAATTTACATTTTTTGATGAACTGTCGTATAAAAGCTAGTTTGCACCATTTCTCAGAATTGTGAGTTTATATCTTACAATCCTGACCTTTTCCCACAAATTCTGAATTTATGCCTCGCAAATCTGTCTTTTTTTGTTTCTGTCACAAAATAAAAAAATAAAAAAGGTAATTGCGACTTTTCGTCTCACAAGATTGATTTTCTCATAACCGTAAGTTTATAGTTTTTCTCTCTGAATTCTTGAGTTTATTTCTCACAATTCTGTCTTTTTGTTTGCACCTCTGAATAAAAAGGCAATTCTGATTTTTTTAAATCTCACAATTCAAATTTTAATTTTAAAAAGTCAAAATTGTGAGACAAAGTTGCAATTACATTTTTATTTAATTTATTTTTTTCTTGTGGCAGAAATAAGCTTCCATAACTATCCTTTTAATTGCATTTAAATTGCACACACAGAACAATTATATCCCTACTAATCTTCACTGACGAAACCATTCATTGTAAATGCATAAAAAGAAGATGGGATGCAAATGAGAGTTATTTATCAAAGCTGACATCCAACATATCATATGCCCCCATTGTAGTTCTTTCCATTGATGTACTGCAGTTCTAGGGATTCCCAGCATTCCTGGAATAGCAGTCAATTCCTTCCACTCTACAGAAGCCCATGATTTCAATAACTGCACCCATTTATGGAAATGAATCAACCTTGTTATTTATACCTCATTCAAAATATTTTCCTGCCCTAAAAATGGCCTATTTTGAATACAAAGGAAAAAACAATTATGGAAAATGAGGATTAGGGTTGTCCTGCAGGGTGTTTGCGTGAGTAACTTTAATCTGAGCAAATGGGGGTAGTAAAAAAGAAAAGAGAAGCTTTTTATTATTTCACTGCCTGCTCTAGTTTTACCGCACTGCCCCAATTTACTAAAACAATTAATGTCCATAACATATTTGAGACTTGGAAGGATTATCCAACAGCTGAGAGATGATTTGTCAGAAACTCCATGCCACTGTATCACTTTAAGACTTCATTTGAATTTTTTTTTTTTTATGATAAAAACAAAATGCATACTGATACCGCACCATTTTAAAATTGATTTAACTCTTTAAAGTAGACAAAAATGAAACAAGGCTATTTAAAACTTCTAAATAAATGAGACTAGATAAGGTAACACAGAGATAATGCTGGATAACGTTCATGACATTATTTTATTAAATATTATTTTAATTAATTAATTAATTAAATTAAATATATTATTATATAGATAGGCTATTTATTTTACATTATAGTAATTAATGTGTATATATATATATATATATATATATATATATATATAATGTAATAAATGCTTTTAATGTAATTCATTTAATCAAAATTTAAAGTAATAATTATGTGAATACATTATATCATTAACAAATATTATCAATGCATATCAGATCAATACTTAATGAACATCCATATATCAAGGTGTAAGTGACATTAAATATTTTTGGAAAGTTACTCAAAAATAAAACACATCTACTCACATTTTAAACAGCATTTTGCTAATTCTTTCATAATTATAATACACTTACTGAATGTACTGAATGCACAAGTAAGAACAAAAGGTGATTAAAACTTTGAAAAACTTTACAATACATTTAAAAATAATTATATCTTACACATATACAATTTTTCCTTTGTACGCTTTTAAGCATCAACAACTCAAATGAATCCAAGTTCAATCATGTTTAACAGAATTCATGCGCATTCCCTAATCACTGTATAATTTAATAATGTTTGATAATTAATTAAGTGCTAACTAATAAAACACCAAACTTTCCGAGATGAGCTTCAACTCAACAAACAACTAGGCATTCATACCTGTAGAAGGCGAACATGACCAAAGCGTTTCCCGTGACTCCTAAAGTGCCGATGATGAGGATGATGAAGGCAATGATATAATGCACATGATCCGGGATGTCCGGTCTTTTGTAGATCTGCCGTTGAGGCTCCATCACCAAGCAGAAGATACAGCAACAAACAAACCAAACCTGAGCGCAGACTCAGTCATGGTCTCTGTCTTCTGCTTCCCGCATCTCTTCCTCTCGGTCTGTCTCTGCTCTGAGTAAGAGAGAGTTTAGTTCAACACTATCAGTAACAGCCACAGACGGACACACTGCGACCTACTTGTCATGTCACATGACACACCCCTCGCTCCAGCATCTGTCCCACCCCAGCTTTTCTGTGTCTTCAGAGCGACCCCACGCTCATCTCACACACAAAACCAGCAGGTTATTATGAAAAATGAGCACCATTACTGGTCTGAATATTGTCGTTTGCTGGGTATTTCCCATTCTGTCCTCTTTGAACATGACTAGAAGAAGAGAAAACACATGAGACTAAAAGAAACGATGAAAGATGAGTTGAAATGAGAGCATGTCAGATAGATTACAGTGCTTTCCGTCTTTCATCACTGATGTATTCATCAGGTCTGTAATGGATGTGAGGGTGAGAGGGAGATTCTGAATGAGGGTTTGAACATGTACAGTGATTCAAGCAAAGAAAACACCGGCAGACTTCAGAAATGTCACAGAGCAACACAGCCATGCGTACCAATACAATCCACCAGTGTTATTTTAGCATACTACTATTTTATATTTTCAGTTTTCATTTCAATTTTAGTTTACATTTTAGTCACTTTGTTATGTGCTTTTGTCATTTTTATTATTGTTTTTTATATTTCTATTTAGCTTTTAATTTTAAACTTATTTTAGTTAGTTGCCAAGGCAATATTTCTAAAAAAAAAAAAAAAAAAAAAAAAAAAAAAACTTTTTCTTTTCAGTTAAAAATAACAACATTGCAATCTATAGTGCATTCGGCTTCTGTTTTCACCACTCAAAAATCTATAAATAAATGAATAATATTATTTAAATGACAAGCTTGACTTTATTTTATTTGACAAATATAAGCTTTGCTAAAAACATTAGCAGACTTGTTTACTTTTTATTTGAAATGTTTCTTATTGTTTTGGTTTCTAATTTTCATTTAAGTTTTCTTTTTCATTTAATATCAATATTTGAGCTTTAATTCAATCTCAGAAAATGATTTTTAATGGTTTTAGTTAACACCACTGCAATCCACAATGCATTTCTGAACAGGCTTTCATCCATATCTGAAAATACAAAATCCAACCTGATGTCATGAGAAAAAATATGAATTTGCTAAGTATAGTAAAAGTGATACTAATACACCACATTGAATAAGTTCAAAGTGGTAAAAAAGTATAAAGCTACACAGAGGAAAGTGATTCATGTTACTCGGTAGAAACGACCATTTAAAATGCACACACTCATGGCATTTTGAAACTATTTCACAATTTGGCAAATTAGTGACTAAATCAAATGAATTCGATGTGTTTATGTTTAGGGTGGACCTTCTTTGCTTATATTTTTTCCAAAAATTACGTTTTTGTACAAATCACATCATACAAGTATTAGTGATTTGAACTTACTTATCAACCATTTATGAAGTATGTTGCGGAGTCCAAAATCGTATCATTTCCTACTATACAGTAGGCAAAAACAGTACGTCAAATTCAAAGTATTCATAAAAAAGTAGGGGAAAAGTATCCGGATAACTTACTGCATCCAGCAAGCTTGATTTTATTGTCAAAGAGTTCTGCTGTTGCACATTTGACAAATACAAAGCTTTGGTGTAACATTAGCAGAAAGAACACTTTCGACTGTGACCACCTTGTTTTATCCTACAATAACCAGCGAATAAAAAAGCTTAATGGTTCGTCCTAAGAGACCTTGTGTGTCTGTCCGCATATTCTCTCATCGCTTTAGCACCGTAATCCAGGCATCACTTCTGTTCTCTCCACGGCAGTCAATGGCCTCTGTGGGATTGAAAGATGTGGGATTATATCTCTCTCCATAATCCTACATTTTAGCTAAAACCTCACAGACAATAACAGCATTACTCTAATTCAGCCTATATGACAAGCATGCTCACAGTAACACACCAGCCTCCAGCAGATTATATTATAGATCAAGGAATCAATCTAACTAACCTGGAACATAAGAGGTTCTCACTCCTAATCTGAGATCGGCGGGAGCACAATTTACATCATTTTAAAAATAAAGGTTCTTGATTAATGGAGATGAATGTGCACCATTCAAAAGTTTGGGCTCAGTAAGATTTTTTTTTTAAAGAAATTCAGTATTCTGTAAGGATGCACACAATTGATCAAAAGTGACGGTAAAGACATTTACGACGTTTAACAAAAATTCTATTCATCAAAGAACCCTGAACAAAAATATGAACTGTTTTCAACATTGATAATAATCCGAAATGTTTCTTGAGCAGCAAATCAGCATATTAGAATGGTTTCTGAAGGATGACGTGACACTGAAGACTGGAGTAATGATGCTGAAAATTTAGCTTTGATCACAGGAATAAATTACACTTTACTATGTAATCAAATAGAAAACAGTTATTTTAAATTGTAATAATATTTCACAATATTACTGTTTTTATTATATTTATGAACAAGTGAATGCAGTCTTGGTGCACAAGAGTTACTGACCCCATGATCAGAGAGAGAGAGTGTGTGTGTGTGTGTGTGTGTGTGTGTGTGTGTGTGTGTGTGTGTGTGTGTGTGTGTGTGTGTGTGTGTGTGTGTGTGTGTGTGTGTGTGTGTGTGTGTGTGTGTGTGTGTGTGTGTGTGTGTGTGTGTGTGTGTGTGTGTGTGTGTGTGTGTGTGTGTGTGTGTGTGTGTGCGCATGCATCCTACAGATTTACATTGAAGTAGAGATTGAGAGACTTGCAGGTGGGACCTTTTATCAACCACAAAGAACACCTTAGCAACCGCATAGCAACACCCTAGCGACCACCCACAACATTCTCAACTCAATATACCGATTAAGACAATCTCGTTCAGATGAGTGGAGAGGTTTAGGATCCTGACATCTGATATTTCTATAGGACAGCTGCACATGTAAGGCCGATGTAAGCTTCTTTAGCCTGTTTTGAACAAATCATCCCTCTGCAGCATTGTGCGTTAATGTAACAATGCTATGAAATTAAATGTCTGTTTAATCAAGAGAATGTTTTGCAGTATAGTAATAGTGCACGAATGGGGACCAGCAATACGTAAACAATATGAATGTTAGGTTGAAATGTGATTTCAACCAATGCAAAAGACGGAAGCAGAACGTGATAAATAGAGTCGAAGGTGCAAAAATAAAACTTTATTTAGAAAAGTTGCCAAATACAAACAGAAAATAGGTTTCACTTGAATTCTGCTGACATTTACGTAGTCAATTTGCAATTAAATCACAATCTTTGTTTCTTTTGGTGGGGAGGAGGGTCTTCAGGGATAGATAGATTTTCTTGGAAAGCATTACGTTCGCATGGAAATAAATCATGAGTTCGTAAATGATCTGACTCCACATGACTGGCGAGCTATTCCCCAGTGAAATAAGATAACGTGTAATTTACCAAGGCTTTAAACTTTGCTGTCTGAGTCATGTCGCATCTTAATCTTTTGTTGTCTTGGGATTACTCTTATTTTGGGCCAAGATGAATTGTCATGTAATTTTTTTTTTTTTTTTTATATCTGGAATGAATAGTTTTGATTACTTGCTGATCCTCTGTTGGGCTTAAACGTCAGCTCCATGTGGAGAAATGTGTTAACCTGGGCAGAAAAGAAGGAAAGGAGGGTATTTTAGGGCAATGACACACACTGTAAAAAGTGATAAGTTGACTTAACTTAAAAAATTTTAGGAAACCTGTTGCCTTAAAATGTTTAAGTAAATGATAATTAAAAATTAAAGTTAAGTGAATTGACAAGTTCACAACTTTTTTTAAAAAATTATTATTATTTACTTAATCATTTTAAGGCAACAGGTTTCCTCAATTTTTTTAAGTCAACTTATCACTTTTTACAGTGCAGACACATTGAATATCAAAGAACAGTTGTGTCATGAATCATGATTACCTGAAACTGATATCAATACAACAGCACTCTTGTGGCTTGCGTGTTGGAAAATGCTCATTTATCTGCCTGAATGCTCTCTATCCAAGATCAAATTTGGGTTTAGGGCAAAAATGCAACCCAAAATGCGGGGTTATGAAATTTCCCTATAATCACAGGGGATTCAAATACATCAAAATCGACTGCGACAATAGACAGTTTAATGTAAGATACAGTCAGACATGTATTCTAGCACAGCAGATCTGAGGCATCACTAATAGCCTATAATAACAAAAAATAACTCATCTTAATCTTTAGTTTTCTCAGAAATCTTTTGCTGACATCTAGTGTTTAAAATACGACGAGAGCTTTCTGCGTGCGTCAGATGATGGACGATTGTTAAAATGTCATTTCTTGTTTTAATTCTGCTATTTAATTGACAGTAAAAGACCTCATACTGTAGCTATGTTATCGATAAAATAATAAAAAAAAATTATAAATATATACAGTATTGTTCAAAATAATAGCAGTACAATGTGACTAACCAGAATAATCAAGGTTTTTAGTATATTTTTTATTGCTACGTGGCAAACAAGTTACCAGTAGGTGCAGCAGATTCTCAGAAAACAAACAAGACCCAGCATTCATGATATGCACGCTCTTAAGGCTGTGCAATTGGGCAATTAGTTGAAAGGGGTGCGTTCAAAAAAAATAGCAGTGTCTGCCTTTGACTGTACAAACTCAAAACTATTTTGTACAAACGTTTTTGTTTCTAGGATTTAGCCATCCTGTGAATCGTTGTATGACCACAGTTTTTTTAAAACTGCTTCACATCTGTGAGGCTTGGAGTCAACCAACTTGTGGCACCTCTCAGCTGTTATTCCACTCCATGATTCTTTAACAACATTCCACAATTCATTCACATTTCTTGGTTTTGCTTCAGAAACAGCATTTTTGATATCACCCCACAAGTTCTCGATTGGATTAAGGTCCGGAGATTGTGCTGGCCACTCCATAACATTAATTTTGTTGGTTTGGAACCAAGACTTTGCTCGTTTACTAGCGTGTTTGGGGTCATTGTCTTGTTGAAACAACCATTTCAAGGGCATGTCGTCTTCAGCATAGGGCAACATGACCTCTTCAAGTATTTTAACATATGCAAACTGATCCATGATCCCTGGTATGCGATACACCATAGTAGGAGAAACATGCCCATATCATGATGCTTGCACCACCATGCTTCACTGTCTTCACTGTGTACTGTGGCTTGAATTCAGAGTTTGGGGGTCGTCTCACAAACTGCCTGTGGCCCTTGGACCCAAAAAGAACAATTTTACTCTCATCAGTCCACAAAATGTTCCTCCATTTCTCTTTAGGCCAGTTGATGTGTTCTTTGGCAAATTGTAATCTCTTCTGCACATGCCTTTTTTTTAACAGAGGGACTTTGCGGGGGATTCTTGAAAATAGATTAGCATCACACAGACGTCTTGTAACTGTCACAGTACTTACAGGTAACTCCAGACTGTCTTTGATCGTCCTGGAGGTGATCATTGGCTGAGCCTTTGCCATTCTGGTTATTCTTCTATCCATTTTGATGGTTGTCTTCAGTTTTCTTCCAGGTTTCTCTGGTTTTGCTCTCCATTTTAAAGCATTGGAAATCATTTTAGCTGAACAGCCTATAAGTTTTAGCACCTCTTTATAGGTTTCCCCTCTCCAATCAACTTTTTAATCAAAGTACGCTGTTCTTCTGAACAATGTCTTGAACGACCCATTTTCCTTCATCCTTAAATAGGGGCCACCTGATTCACACCTGTTTCTTCACAAAATTGATGACCTCAGTGATTGAATGCCACACTGCTATTTTTTTGAACACACCCCTTTCAACTAATTCAACTAATTGCCCAATTGCACAGCCTTAAGAGGGTCCATATCATGAATGCTGGGTCTTGTTTGTCTTCTGAGAATCTGCTGCACCTACTGGTAACTTGTTTGCCACGTAGCAATAAAAAATATACTAAAAACCTTGATTATTCTGGTTAGTCACATTGTACTGCTATTATTTTGAACAATACTGTATATATGTATATATATATATATATATTACAACTGTGTGGTATATCTACTGTTTTGACTTTCTTTTGAGAAAAATTTGTGATTACAAAGTGCTAATTGTAATAGGCAACCGTCTTCTTTGAAATACATTTAAAGATACACCAGCATAAAATTAAGTGTCTGACATTCTTTTTATTTTATGAATAAAATCAATAAGTCACATTTTTGATGGCAAAATGATAGGCTTTTAAAACATCAAGGCAGAAAAATTAAGAGATGCATTTTTTGCAGACATCCATTAACTTACAAAAAACAAAAATAAATAAAGAGCTACAGTAGCTATAAAAGAGTCTTTGGGATTCATAACAGTTTGTAGCTAGAAGGAAAAGAGAGGCAGAGACATTAAAGAGAAACCTCTGATACAAAAGAAAAATCACATCACTTTGTCCTTCCACCACTAGCAGCCTAAGAACTCACAGTGCAAACATTACCTCAGAAGAGAGAGACGTACTACGCTACGTGACAGCTATTCATCTTTATCTATAAATTCATCAGTCTAAATACTGATTTAAAATGAATGGTATAAAAAAAAACAAAAAAAAAAAAACAATATTTATAAATAAATTTGCCTCTCACCTTTGCCCTTGAGGAGAATAATACAAGAGGACCCATCTGACTAAGGACAAGAACTGTGCCATAAAAAATGGCTTGTAGATTTGAAAACATAAACAGTTTGGCGTATAAATATGTTTAGTTGTGACTATTCAGTATGCTTTAAAAGATCAAATGTTGCATGATGGACAAACAACCTCTGAGCTGGGCTTGCCTTCAAATATATGCATGCTCGCTTATGAAATATTATAACATTTATTTACTGTGATTCAACTACATTGAAAACCATTTTGTTATTACACTGAGTACAGAAGCTAAAAAAAAAAAAAAGCCCAACTCTTTTTGTTGGTGGTGCAGGGATTTGGTGTATAATGGAAAATTCACAAGAAAACACTTTCATCCTCATCTCATCACATGTACAATGTTCCAGGCTAAATTCTGTAGGTTTGGCTCTCTTATTACGTTATAGCTTACTGTTGACTAACTATGATCATTTTGAAGGGTTGAATGGAGCAAATATTCATTTTGGCTGCAATTGCAAATGTATTTGTTGCTTCTCAGCTGAGGTCTGTGATGTTGGTGTTCCTGATATTGTTGTTATTTTGATGATGTTGTTCTTGGATCACAGATACTGATGTTCACGATCTGTAGCTGGTGTTTTGGAGGTGTTCAGTTGGTGCAGGTGTTGATGTTCTTGCCGTCAGCTGCATCATCAACCAGAGACAGATGGTAGTCCGTGGCCAGAGTGAAATGAGAAATGCATCCCACTAAACCTCGCATGTACTGCCTGTTAGTGTGCAACGCGATCTCCTTCATCCCACCTGGAGAAGTTTGAAATCAAAATCACCAACAGAACTATGTACATACACTACCATTCAAAAGTTTTTTTTTAATGCTTTTTAAAAAAAAAAAAAAGAGAGAAGAAGAAGTCTCATGCTCACCACAGCTGCATTTATTTAATCAAAAAATTTAAAATAACCATTTTCATTTCGAATAGACTTTGAAATGTAAGTTATTCCTGTGATGCAAAGCTGAATTTTCAGCATCATTACTCCAGTCTTCAGCGTCACATGATTCTTCAGAAATCATACTAATATGCTCATTTGCTGCTTAAGAAACAAATGAAATGTTGAAAATGAGTGCGCTGCTTCATATTTTTATCAAAACTGTAATCAGTTTATTTCAGGATTGTGTAAAGAATAGAAGGTTAAAAAATATGCCTTTACTGTCACTTTTAAACAATTTAATGCATCTTTGCTGAATAAAATAATTTCTTTAAAAAAAAAAACACTTCTGAATGGTAGTGTTTTTTATTCCTACTTTATTTCGTGCACAATCTTGCATGAGCACATTACAATTAATTTCATAATTGTGTTTATTCTTACCAATGTAAAGGTCACCATTGATGTTCAGCTGTCTCATCTTTCCAGGAGATCTGCCTGTTTTAGCTCCGTAATCATCGACGGTCAATTTACCAGACTGTCCATCCCTTCAAACAGAGACAAACCATCTTGACCGTTAAACTGAGAAAACCACAGCTGCTTTAAATGGTGCAAATAGCCTGATATTTGATGTAGGATTTACTTTTAAACAGTTTTCACTCAGAAATTGCTAGAAAAAATTACAAAAAAAAAACATAAAAACATGCTGAATTGAATGAAGAAAGACATTTGATGGCAAATGTCTGACCTGACAGCCTTCACTCTGTGCCATTTGCCATCACTAAATGTGCCATTAATGACCACAGTGGCGGCTCCGCTACCAAGATTATAACTGTAGAGAGAATCAGAGATGTTAGGAGGATCTTAGGATCTGGCAACTGTCTGACATATAAATGTAAATCTCATGTCTTTAAGCATGTGGGCGCATGCAGATGGATATGTTGTTATACCTGAAAATAAGCGCTCCGTCTTGAAGGCCGAGAGACAGGTAGTCACTGTTGGCTCTCATTGGACTGTCCCCCCGCCACAGTAAAAGACCATCTTTAGACGTGCTCTTAAAACGCATGAACATGTTTGTTCTGGAACCTGATACCCTGCAGAGACACGCACCGTTATATTAGCATGTGTGCACAGAAAAGACACAAATTTCATATGAAGCATACAGAGTGCAACAGTCGGGTTCTAGAAGTAAAATCATTCATTTTCTCCTCCAAGGTTGTTAATAAATGGTATATACTTTTGATGAAGCCATCTGTTTGGATCATTTCAACTTACTTGATTTAACTGTGGAATACAGGGTGGAAAAACTACATTACCCATGATGCTGTGCAAAATCCCACCAATCAGAGAGTTGCGGTGAGCAAACAGCACCAAAAGAGTTTTCAGGGAGCACACTCTCCCATGAAGCACTGCAAATGGTGTAATGCACCTTTTACATAACACTATTGTTTCATAATTAACCACTTTAAATGAATAGTTTTATATTTCACCAATTTTTTCATTTGATTGTCATTTGCAGTGCTTCAATGGATTGCAGTTCTTTCCCTCAATAAAACAGTTAAATACATATTCTATTTGTCTGATTTTCAAATACGTTTTTACTTAAAATCCAATTTTGTAAAGTTGTGATTCACTTCATAGCTGGTTGGTTTAGTTCATGGCATATAATGCATTAACAAAGACTTTTTGAAAATCCCTGAGAAAAATGAATGGAATAAACACTTCTAGAGGCAAGGCTGCTGAAAAAGTGTGCAGGGACTAATTCACTCTATTGATAGAGTATAAAAGCAGACGTTCTCTACCTTTTGAGGATATCCCTGTTGTCGTATGTCAGATAGCTGCGTCCAGTGAACTGAGGGATCTCAATAGATTCAGTGACAGCTGATACAGTGAAAGACAAAGAGTGCACAGCTCTGTTACATTCACTAGATGGCAGCACACATCATAAATACACTAAAGCCATTGTTATAAGAGAGCAGACATGAATATGAGACATTTTGCCTCCAGTACTTACTGTTTAAGCAATAATTTCCACATTCTGCACAGCGAGAGCACAAAACAGAATAAAAGAAGCTTAAGAAAGATTTTGAAGTGTTATGGAAGAAGTCTGCAAAGAATATCAGAGCCACATCTCAGTCTAAAACCAAGCAAAAAATACTGCTTGCGTGCTATGGAAGAAAAGCTCAATCCCTCTCTTGGAGATCTAGCTTCTGCAGAGTTTAGTTTCAATCATATACTAATAAAATGAGATGCAGTATGCATTATGCAGTATTTTGAACATAGCCTACTTTTATGCATGAAATACTAACATACTGCTTACTACATGGTGCACAATATGTACTGTATACTGCCTACTCTATTTTTAATGGATAAAGTATGTTTTTTCCACATACTGTCCATCATGCATTTGGCAATAACTGCATGAGCAGTATATGTAAGTATTGCATATTGAACTTATCCCTGGATTAGCGGCTTAAAACTGGAGCTAAACTATGGACGGCAGATCTTCAGTAGCACCTATGCCTTAGAGTTGTTTGCTTTCTCACCTTTCTGACAGTGTTTCCCATCATACCCAAGCGCACAGTCACAGTCGTATCCGTCCCACTTCGGCCTGCATGTTCCTCCATTAGCACACGGGTTCTCCACACACGGGTGATCTGCGTTCAACACGTTCACCCCAAAAGCCTGACCGGGATTCAGCTCTATAGTGCGGTCATTCAGAGTGATCTGGGTCAGGAGGAAAGATTGAAAATAATAATATTACAAACATTAAATCTGCATATGGATCATGTGCAGTAGTAAATAGTCAGGTGTTGCAGCATAACATTCAACTGCTGCACTGAACATTAAGCATCTTTGATCTCATACTGAATTAACTGCAGCTGAATTTACACAACTTAATAATCATGATCATTTGTTAATGTTGCTATGTGGTTGTCAGGGTGCATTGGGTGTCTGTAGTTTCTACAAGTCTAGTACCTTCTGCACAGTTCCACTGAAGGGTCTCAGGACGCCAGCGCTCGTCTTAGTAATATCATAATTAGGAACTCCTCCAATATAGAGAGGAGAACTACACTTTATCTGTGTAAATGCACCCTGAGAGAGAAAGAAAGAAAGAGAGACAAAGATTATTATTTTTGTTGTTATACAATACACTATATACATACAAAATAATCCCTTGTGTTATACATTTATTTCTTATTGAGATTTTCTTATCATAAAATGTAATTCATAAACATTAAGTGAAAAGTGTGTTTTCACTCTGTCATTAAAGGAAATTATGTGGGCTGAATAAAAGGATAAAATGAAATGAAATAAAATATCTAGATTTAAAAGTATATAATGAAACTAAATCTAAATTTCTTTTAAGTATATTATTATTAGTTAATTTTCATCAAACTGATCAAAAGTGACAGTAAAGACAATTATAATGTTACAAAATGTTTCAAATAAATTCTGTTCTTTTAAACTTTCTGTTATTTTAATCAAAGAATAATGATTTTTAAAAAACAACAACATTGATAACAACAAAATAATTAAAAATAAAAATGTTTTTGAGCAGTAAATCAGCATATTAGAATGATTTCTGAAGGATTACGTGACACTGAAGACTGGAGTAATGATGCTGAAATTTCAGCTTTGCATCACAGGAATAAATTACATTTTAAAATATATTCAAATAGAAAACAGTTGTTGACCACAGTTGACAACGACTTCTGTAAGGTAGAGTAAATGTTTTAAAATAATATGAAACTGTTCACCTCTGCCATGCCTTCCACTGGTCTCTGGTTGTCTACCTGTAAAATGCCATTTTTTGCCGTACGAGAGACACGCAACTCGTGCCACACGTCCATAGCGACGGCCTCTTCACTCCTGACAACGGAAGCAATGATATTGTTTCTGGTCCTTACAGAATATTTACCAGCTGTGGGTTCACAGTCATCTGCCAAAATGGAAAGCAAGTCGAATGTATTGCACTTCACTACACACTCCACCTGATAACTGTGGCACCCGAGCCGCAGTCGAAGCGAAACTCCACATATCCGCCCACCAGGCTGATTGACAGGAAGTCACGACTGGCCGCATCATCGGTGTAGAGCAGCGTGCCGTCGGGATTGGTCGGCTGGAAGGTCATCTCGAACTCCATGAAGGACAGGTAGTTGTGGGAGGGCTGAGGCCAGGGCGCGCTGGCGTACGAGTACATGCTCTCGTTAAACTGGGGTAGAGACAACAGGAAACCTGAAACGAGAGAAATGTGAAGTCAGGTAATGACACACAACGTTTTACTTTAAAGTTCATTTTAAATCAGTGTTTTAATAATATTTTGTCATGCTTTAAAATACCTATTTTGATGTGTTGACCAACATGTAAAGTACTTTATTATAATTTGATCTGTAGTGTTTTATTTGATATTACATTTAAAGTAAATATATTTTAAATGTTCTAAATTGCAAATTTATCATTAAAAATCACAAATTCATTTAAAAACATGATATTCAAGTTTTAGAAATAACATTACAGTATGTTTTATATTACCACAAATGCTTGTCAGTACATTCAGCAGTACGCTTTAACCATATTTCAGTTCAAAGACAATTATTAAATTACATTTAAAGATGTACTTAAGTCCTACTTAAGTGGGTAAAAAAAGCACTCTTAAGTATACATTTAAATGGGAACATTCTTCAGTTAATTGTCAATAACATGCAATTAAGTGTACAAAAACTTTTTTTTTTTGAAAATCTAAAAATGCAGAGTTTTGTGTGAGGGGTAGGTTTAGGGATAGAGTTAGAGGATAGAACGGTAGAACAGTATAAAAAAAACATTATGCCTATAGAATTTCATGCAATCAGTGTGTGTGTGTGTGTGTGTGTGTGTGTGTGTGTGTGTGTGTGTGTGTGTGTGTGTGTGTGTGTGTGTAAACACCAGCATGTCTGACTCACTTTCCTCACAGAGGAAGCCCTTATAGCCCAGAGGACACAGGCAGATGAAGCCGTCTGCACGGTTGGCAAAGCAGATTCCCCCATTAGCACAGGTGACCTTCTCACACACACTGTTGCTGCACTCGCCTGGAAAACACAGATGAGAAGATGCTTTGAACACATATACAGTGATATCAACATATACTGTATGTGGAAGTTTAAAAATGTCTGAGTATCAATGCATTAGATCACGGTACTGTCGTTCAAAAATTTGGGGGCAGTAATAAAGAAGTCTCATCAAGGCTGAATTTATTTGATCAAAACCACTGATAAAACCGGAATATTGTGAAATATTATTACAACTGAAAATAATTGTTTTGCATTTTAATGTATTTTAAAATGTAATTTATTCCTGTGATGCAAATTTCCAGTCTTCAGTGTCACATGATCCTGATTTTCTGCTCAAGAAACATTCTTTATTATTATCAAGGTTGAATATTGGATAATTTTTTGTTTATAATATTGGAGAATTTATTAGTATTCAATTGAAATATAATTTCTGAATATGTGAAAGTCTTTACTGCCACTTATGTTTAATTTAATGCATCTTTGGTGAATAAAAGTATTAATTAAAAAAAAAAAAATCTGACCCAAACTTCACAGTTCTCTGAAGTCAGTTAATGATCACATGACATGCATGTAAACAAATAAAACATTTAATTTTTTTAGTAAGTGCTTTATTTTGACTGCTTTTATTTTTTAATTATTTATAATTTAAATTTGACATTTATGATTTAATTATCAGCTCTTCATCAACTGCCGAACCCCAGCTGGACAGCATTTATTTGAAGCAAGAATACTTTAAGCACGATATTTGACAAAAAAAGACTTTAAGATTTGAAAATCATGAAACAATAGATAAAGCTGTTCAAAATAAAGACAAAATGTATTTGGACACTCATAGTTATGGGGTATGTCAAACTAACCGATGTCTGCTCCACTCAGTGCATTTCCTTTAGGCCAGGGTCGGATGTCAATGGCTTTGCTGTTGACAGTCAGACTCTGCATGCAGCCCTGGAAGCCGCGATTGGTGCCCACCGCTCTCACCAGCCAATAGGCATTCGGAGCTCCGCCCAAAAACAAAGGTGTGCGGAACGTTATTTTAGTATACTGACCCTAAAAGAGAGAAAGAGCAGAGATTGTTAGATACATTTCATAAAATGGATAGTTCCAGTCTTGGATGCTGATTGGTCAGTACAGCACATGACACAAAACCAGCCACAACACCCAACTTCATTTTTTTATATCATTTTATCATGTTGTGCTGTGTTGGTGTATGAAAACATGCGTACCTGAGAACGGCCTGACACCGGTGTGTCATTATCTAATCTCAGCCAGCCATTCATGCCGTCTCGAAATACTGTGACCGTGTGCCACTGTCCAATCACAATAGAGCTGTCACTCATGATCTGAGCTGCACCCGTACCACAGTTAAACCTGTGCACATAAAATCAAGATCAATTACTAATAATCACAAAAACAATCAAATTTAATTGAGAAAAAAAGAACTGAAATTAATCAATATTTCTCAATAGGATAAGTGAAACTGGAGATTACAAAAAATGTTATAGGTGAAACGATGAAAAAATTATAGTTTTACGGTAAATAATAATAATTGATAAATGAATATAAATGGAAAAACCAATCATGATTCAATAAATAAATAGTCTGAGAAAGAAAAGAAAATCACAACGCAAATATTATTTATTATATAACGGCTATGTAAATATTTTGAATGTAGTATTATTATTATTATTTTTTTTTTTTTGTCAGAATCATTTTTTCATTTTGTATTTGGTTAAATATGTATGTGTGTGTGTGTGTGTGTGTGTGTGTGTGTACTGGTTTTTGTGGTTTACGGGGACAAAATTTGTATAATGACATGGGTATGACAGAGGTATTACAATTTGAAGGTGGTTTATGAGGACACTGCTTATGTCCCCGTAAATCAAAAGGCTTAAAAAACATACTAAATGGTGTTTTTTTGAAAATCTAAAATTGCACAAAGTTTCCTGTAAGGGGTAGGTTTAGGTGTAGGGTTGGTGTAGGGCAATAGCACATACAGTCTGTACAGTATAAAAACCATTACGCCTATGGAGAGTCCCCACAAGGATAGCAAACCAGACATGTATGTGTCTATGTATGTATATATAGTATATGTATAGTATATGGGAATATATGAAAAAGAAAAAACAATCCAATATGCAAATGTTACTACTATACGTGTGTGTGTGTGTGTGTGTGTGTGTGTGTGTGTGTGTGTGTGTGTGTGTGTGTGTGTGTGTAAATCACAATCCTGTATGCAAATCTTAAGTATGGATTACTTTAAAATATAGAGCACATCCAAGGTGAAATTTAGCTACGAAACAGAGCTTGACAGGAATCAGCATGAGGTGAATTGACAGCAAGAACTGTATTTAAAATCAGAGATACCTGTAGTGTAGTTTTCCCCGTACGAGGGCCAGGGAGGTCAAATCTCCTCTACCGTGTTCATTCTCTCCACAATACAACAGCAATCCATCCTCAGCCTCAGCCTGAGAGGTCAAAGCAGTCATTCATATACATCTGATCTCAAAAACCTCTCAAACGCATCAAGGTCTGCCTGTATATGTGATTACCTTAAACTCCAGGCTGATCTGGAAGCTCTGGTAAGAGTTTTTAAGAGGTTCAAACGTCATGTGGGAGTAGCCATAGAACTTTGGGAAATTTACCGTCAGACCTATAAGACACAAAGCTAAGCAGTTACAGCACTTCCTGTGACACTCGCTTTTTCAATCTTAGATTTGTACATGCACACA
The DNA here is from genome assembly GCA_036784905.1 of Acrossocheilus fasciatus. Classification (NCBI taxonomy): domain Eukaryota; kingdom Metazoa; phylum Chordata; class Actinopteri; order Cypriniformes; family Cyprinidae; genus Acrossocheilus; species Acrossocheilus fasciatus. The sequence goes on along the minus strand of CM071942.1, from coordinate 39,845,983 downwards.
CCCTCCGTATACTGTCTGTTTCAGTCTCAAGAGTCTATAGATCCAAACACTATGACTGAAGGTCATAGAAAATGATTTCTTTCAGTCCGTTTGGACAAGCTTTCTGGCCCGTCATCATCTTCTGTGACAGCATTGCGATTACAGAGCGTTTCATCTCTTGGGCACAAATCCCATAGTTCATCACTGCCATGTTGGTCCACAGCCACATCCACATGACCCTTAGCCCAAACCCTAATTAAATCAAAATTAAAGTTTTGTGACTTTTAGTCCATGTTTATGACACAGGTTTGGGGTTGTTGAAAGAAGTCTTTTCTGCTCACGTAGGCTGTATTTATTTGATTAAAGATACAGTAAAAACTGCAATATTCGGAAATCTAATTATAATTCTAAATAAATGTTTTCTATTCTAAAATATTTTAAAATGTAATTTATTCCTGTCATGCAAAGCTAAATTTTCAGCATCATCATTCGACTGGAAAGAGTGTCACATGATCCTCCATGAAATAATTCTTGCTGCTCTAGAAGCATATCTTATTATTATTATTATTAGAAATGTTACAGTTGTGCTGCCTAATACTTTTGTGGAAACTGTGATACATTTTCCCCCCAGATTCTTTGATGAATACAAAATTCAAAAGAACAGCATTTATTTTAAATTAAAAAGCAATATTTTGCAGGATATAAATATTCGGTCCCACTTTATATTAGGTGGCCTTAACTACTATGTACTTACATTTAAATTAATCATTTGATACAATGCACTTACTGTGTACATACATGCTTTTACATTGTACTTATATTTTTAAAAATGCCTATATGTACTTACATCTGTAATTAATTTCTGTAATTACATTTATAATTACACTGTCAACCATCCCTTACACCTTAACCCACCCTTAAACCTACCCTTACCACCAAACCTGTCCCTAACCTTACCCGTATCCCACCTCAATAGCAGAAAAAGTGTTTTGCAATACAATATGAACACAATAAGTACATTGTACTTACATCAAAAAATAAGTACATAGTAGTTAAGGCCACCTAATATAAAGTGTAACCAAATATTCCAACAAATCTGAAGTGGACAGACTAATGACTTGTCTTAGGATAGAGACGGATAGAGATACAGTATAATAATTCAGCACAGTTTTCTTTAGTATCAGGTAAGTTTGGAACAAATGGAAAACATAGAGAGCCCAAGAGTCTGAAAGAACAGGTTGGAGCATATTTGGCCATTACCCAAGCTGATGTTTTGACACTCCGAATGAGTTCAGCTCGCTAGAATAGGGAGATTTCATGCAATTGCAATTTTCAGCACAACATATATTGCATTTAAAAACATTGAAACTGATATGCAATACTGTGAGAGATTTAGAACAATAAAGCAATATCTTGTCTGTGGAGTCAACTTGATTTAGAATGTTATTGTACTCGCTCTGAAAAGGTTAGACATAGCGAGAAATGCCAGGGGAATAGACAACAGCACATGAAAACCTCCACACTCAAAGATTACACACTCCCAAGAGACCTCAGAGAAGACAAGAGGGAAGGATGGAGGAAGAAATGAAATGAAAAAGAAAAAGAGACACAAATTCTTCATCCATCCGAGAGAGAGAGTGTGATGCAGAAGAGTTTAGTAGATTCGGAAGGTTTTAGATCTTATTGAATCGAACTAAACTTCAAAAAACATCTGGCTGTATCATGTCTACTAAGTCTATTACACCACAAAAGTCCTGTAGAGCATAAATGATTTGTTCTAAATGATTATTTATCTTATTTTTCAAATACCACATATAAAATATACTAGTTTTCAGAAAGAAAAGTTGTCATAGGAAACCACATCTGTCTCGCTGATCACCCAAGACTCTGTAAACTGCAGAAAAGAGTCAGAGTTCACACTTTTTTTTAGTTTTGGTGAAGGGGCATGGTCTAATTCATTGGCTTCATTCAAAGAGATAGTTCACTCAAAAATTAAACAGATTTGGAACAAGGTGCAGTTGAATAAATGATGACAGAATTTTATTTTTGGGTGAACTATCTCTTTAAGTCTGGTGGACGTTAGCAACATGGTAAAATCACAGCAAAATGTTTGTCTTGCATAGCCCTGCATTGTGAAATTACATCGGTAATTTAACATAACTATAATATGCCGACCAAGCGTGTGGAATAATTACATTTTTTTAATGTTTTTGAAGTCTATTTTTCTCACCATGGCTGCATTTATTTGATCAAAAAATAAAAATACAGTAATATTGTAAAATATTGTTGTAATTTTAAATAACTGTTTTCAATTAGAATGCAATTTTTTCCTGTGATGTAAAGCTGAATTTGTAGCATCATTATTCCAGTCTTCAGTGTCACATTCATTCATTATGAATACTGGAAACAGTTGTGCTGCTTCATATTTTTGTGGATACCATGATACACTACCATTCAAAAGTATAGGATAAGTATGATTTTTTTTTTAAAAAAGAAGAGAGACATTCATAATTTTATTTGGCATGGCTGCAGTAAATTGGTTAAAAGATGACATAAGTAAAGATATTTATGACATAACAAACAAAAATAAATAAATAAATATTTCAATAAATGCTATTCATAGAATATGGAAAGAATGTATCACAGTTTCTACAAAAATAATAAAAACTGCCACAAAAACTGCTTTCTACATTGATAACAAGAATCAGTAATCAGTAACTGAGCACATAATACCAGATAATTATTGAGCAGTAAATCAGCATATTAGAATGATTTCTGAAGGATCACGTGACACTGAAGACTGGAGTAAAGATGCTGAAAATTCAGCTTTGCATCACAGGAATAAATTACACTTTAAAGATTAGAAAAACTTCAAACTTTTGGCTGGCAGTTAATATTAAACATCAAATACAGTATGTACTGATTTACGTCATTCAGAATATTGACTCTCATTGTTAACAAACTCACCTTCTGAGCAGAAGTCTCCCTGCCGGCCGAGGTTGCAGTGACATCGAGAGCCTCCAGTGTCGTAATCGTTGATGCAGAAGCTGTCAGGAGGGCAGACCGTCTCGTCACATGGTACATCATAGACCCGGGGTCTTTCCCCTATCCACGGCGTCATTGACGGACTGGGAGAAGGAACTACGGGAGGAGGCGTGGTGGGGGCGGAGCCTGTCAGTATAATAGGTGTGGTGGTTGTCCTGGAGGCGGAGCTAGTGAGCGTTGTTGTGGTTACAGGAGTTGTTGATGTGGTCCACGCTGTTGCTGCTGTTGGAGTGAAGCTGATATTTTGGGAAACAGGTGTACGCATCCTATAAATAACATTTCCGTTTCTGGGAGTCCCGATGCGGGAGCGGAGCTGAGACCGCCTGCCGCTTTTCTTACTGCTAGGAAACGGCTTTATCTGCAAGAAATGTATAGATGAATGCCAGAAAGATTCAATAACAACACATTCTTTGCAAAAAAAAGATGTTTTGAATTTTTCTTTTTTCTGTGCCTTTGGCCTTTTTCAATTTTAGGTTTCTTTAACAACATAAAAGGTGGCTCACCTCCTCAATGAAGACGTCATAATCTGAGTCATCGATTTCAAACCCGTCCTCATCTTTACTGTCAGAGTTTGAGATGTAGACGTTATAGTCTCCACTGCCTATATCTGATGAACCTGTTTTTTTTTTAAATAAAGCAGTGTATATTTCAGTTATTTGGCTTCATACCAAGTATAGTAAGCAAGAAAAAATCATCATAATTTCATGCACAAAACACACCTGATTTTAGATTTCAAAAACATGCTAGAAACCTAGGTTTCTGACTGCACAGTTATTTATTTATTTTAATTTTTTTAAGAAATCAGGTCAGTTTGTACAGAAAGAGGTGAATTGCATTGGAATAATAAGAGAAAATTACTGAATTGCATTTCAAAAACTTCAACACAGTTCATGCATTCTGAGAAAAAAGTTCTCCACCCAAGCATTGTTAATAAACTAAAACTAAAACTTAAAAAAAAATAAATAAAAAACACTTAGACTTAAACTTTAATGAAAATTAGATATATTGCCTTAACAACTAACTAACTGAAATCACCAAAACTGAAATAAAAATAAATTCATGCTAAATAGAAAAATTAATATTATTAAAGTATTAAAATTAACAATGAGAACAAACAAAATTACTGAAGTTAAAATGAAAACTGATAATTTGAAAATAAAAGCTAATTTAAAATACAAATAAATGCTATAATAGTGTATAAATAATAGCTACTAAAATAACACTATTACATCTTGGTCGACAAAAGCTCTTTTTTTTCAAATATGAAATATACAAACTGAATGCAAATTTCTATATTTCTGAATGTTTCTTAAATATGTATGTTTCTTTCGGAAATGCATTTCAATTATTCTTCTTTACATTTGATTTCAAGTTTTTACCTCATTTCAAATTAAATTAGTATTTAAGCAACATGCTCAATTCAGTTCTGAATAAAGCACAACTCAAGTTTTTGCCTTGTCCCAAAAACAGGGAATAAATAGTAACAAATGTTGCAATTACGTTTTGTTTTGATGCACTTTGTTTTGATGCACTGCATTTCTAAACTGACCAAAATTTGTACCTAAAAGTATTGCACGAGATGGTCAGTGGTTGTCTTAATCCAGTTGTTTTTGGGTGAATCCAATGGGTTGGATGTGTTGACCAACAAAACCTAAGCAGCAAATTAGTACATAAATGACATTGCTGAGTGAGTTTGTGTGCAAGTTTGAGTGATTGGACTGTAAGTGTGTGTGTGTGTGTGTGTGTGTGTGTGTGTGTGTGTGTGTGTGTGTGTGTGTGTGTGTGTGTGTGTGTGTGTGTGTGTGTGTGTGTGTGTGTGTGTGTGTGTGTGTGTGTGTGTGTGTGTGTTTGGGGGTCTCTGTTCTTAATCTGTCTGCTGGAGGGTTGGGGGCGGGTAGCTGTAATCTTCCTCCTTGTGGTGTTTGTGTGATGTAGAGGAGGATCTTCCTCAAAATGAACAGTCTTTAAGATGCTTAATTTAATTAGTCTGGTCTTTCCAGCCACCATGCATGCAAACAAACCTGCAAGGAGCCTCCAAACTATAACGATCACAACATAAACCATGCAAACCTCACACTTAAGTATAGTCATTTAGTATAGCCTTTTATCCAAAGTAACACAATGGTGAACCAGTACCCTTACAGTTGCCAGACCTGAGGGTCTCATAAGGTCCTGTCCTGACCGCACTGTAACTCACCGAGAGTGCGCACGGGGATGTTAATGGCACTGGGAGGGCTGATCCCGTGTGCGTTCACGGCTCTGATGACAAACTGGTACTCCGTCTCAGGAAACAGACCCTTGAGCACCATAGTGTTTGACTCTACTGGCTCTCTGATGTACGTCCACTCAGTGTCCATCTCTGGCCTGCAACACACACACACACACACACACACACACACACTTGTAACACTAAAACTGTACTAGATTTTGGAAGAAAATGTGAAGACAAATTTGCAATGATTATGCTAGGGTCCAGCCCAAATTTATAATTATGACTTTAGATCTCACCCTCAGCAAATTCATGGAACTTTTTTCCAGGTTTTATTGTTAGGCAGGTGATAATGTGATTAGGCAGATTTAAAACCTCAGCTTGATTGAAATAAATTTGAATTAAAATAAAATAAAATAAAATATTGAATGAAAATCTTACACTCTAAAACTTATACGAAAATGAGAAAAGTTACATTAGCAACTAAATTTTATTTCAGTTTGTTGCCAAGGCAACTTTTTTTAAGTTAAAGTTTTAAAAAAAGCTTTTTTATTATTATTTATTTATTTATAAACTAAATAGAAATATAAAAAAATTGCAATAATAAAATCCCAAAATCCCAAACAAAATTACTAAAACAACCTAAAATTAAATAAAAAAATGACAGGACAGATTTAAATCCTTAAATGAAGTAAAGCTGAAATAAAATGAAATATAAATATTAAATGAAAATCTTACACTTAAAAACATAACAATGAGAAATGTTGCCTTGGCAACTAACTAACTAATTAACTATTAATTATTTATTTAGAAACTAAACAGAAAAAATAAAAATTTAAAAATAAAATTAAAACTGAAAATGTAAAAATAAAAGCTATGAAATAATATAAATAATAATAAAATAGCACCCTGGTCCTCTAGTTGACAAAAGTTAAGTTGACAAATATGATTAAATATATAAATGCAAATTTCTACAGGTGGCACTTCACACATTACATTCATATACTTTTCCTTGAATATCTTTAAAATTGGAATATTTCTTTGAAAATTCATTTCAATTCTTCTTCTTTTCATTCAAATTCAAATTGCAATTCCGCATCCTGCTTTCAACCTCAATTCAAAATCAGGCATTTAATCAGAAATAGCAGCACTAATAGTCATGTGCTCCTTATTAAACACCACTAATAATCAAAACTCCATACATCAAAATGAAAACATTCTAGTACTGCAAGAAGAAAATGCACTGAAGACTGAGAAAGAATTGATAGTGCCATTAAACACATCTGCAGTTCTGTGTAGTTCATGTTAAAGAGAGGCTAAATTGCGGTGATTATGTGAAAGGTTGTTAATCTGAGAAGCAGACGGTCTCTGGGGGGAGTGAGTCTAATCTGCTGGAGGACACCGTCCGACAATCATGTTGCATAATTAACAGTGAGGATTACAAACATGCTAATTTCACACTATTATACATTTTCTGTTTGCACTTTAATTTTAGTTAAAGCTTTAGTAATTTTGTTCTGTGTTTTTATCATTTTCATTTTTTGTGTATTAATTGTGTAATTTGTGTATATACATTTTTATTTATTAGGAAATTAGAAATGTTGCCTTGACAACTAGCTGAAATAGTCTTTGAAAATTATATTTTATTTTAGTTCACTTAACATTTATTTTATATCAAGTAACTTTTTTTGTATGATTTTAGTTTTGATTACAGTTAAGTATAAGAACTGTGCTGTGTACTTCAGGTCAATGACAAGAAATAGTAAAACAGACAATATATGGACTTGTTACAATTTTGAATATTTTAATATATTTGTTTTTATTGAATATATAAATGTTCATATATTCATTTTTTGCACAATTAATTATGTAATCAATTAATCAATCAATCAATCAATCAATCAATCAATCAATCGTAATTAATCAACTAACTGGCCCTTAGATTCAAAGATTTATGTTAATAAGATAAATACAAATAATTATAAATAAATAGGAATCATGTCAACTGATTTATGAACTTCTTTACAAAGCTAATAATTAAATTAAATTAAATTAAATTAAATAATTAAATTAAATTAAATTTAATTAAATTTAATTTAATTTAATTTAATTTAATTTAATTTAATTTAATTTAATTTAATTTAATTTAATTTAATTTAATTTAATTTAATTTAATTTAATTTAATTTAATTTAATTTAACAACAAGAAGAAAACAAATGCTAAGCATTCAGTATATGGACATAATGGTTTCAAAAGGATAAGAAATTGCACTTCATGAAGATGCTAGATGAATGTCCTAAGTGATTAGAGCTGGGATCTAGATGAAGAAGCCGCTCAGATATAAGAATGTTTTCAGTTGTTTCCCATATTTTTGGTCACTATATAATTCCATGCCATTTTTATCATTTCATATAGTTTTCATGATTTTACTGTTATTTTAAAATGTAATAATAAAGAAAGAGGAACAGCACTCATCAGTCACTTTCCAAGAATTCAGACTGTTGTGTGATGTGGCTCAGCTGTTTGATGTGTGTGCTCATGCAGAATGTGTGCTGGACTGGTCTGAATGGGTTAGCTGTGTTCTAGAACAGAAACTACCACAGAAATGCATTAGTTTCATGAGTCATGCGGACATACAGGGCCCGAAAGGGTAAAGATCACACGCAGAAACATCAGTCAAAGCCAACAAATGCACTGAAAAACTTGCAGAAAACTCATCCTTTGAAAGTAAATGAATGAAGATTAACACAATGCGACTTTGTCCCTGAAGTTGACTGAAAATGTTTCTCACATGGAAAAGCAATTTTTAAATCTTGATATTTCTTTCTGTATCTAGCTATCCATCTATCTGTTTATTATTTGATGAATTACCTGATATACGCCACAAGGAAGTATAGCACAGGTGCACTTCCTTCACTCTCTCCATGCTGCCATGATAACGCCAGTTCTGTGTCTGACACTGGGACCACTTTAGGCTGGGTCGGAGGTGCAGGAGGCATGCACTTTTCTACAAAATAAGACAAAAAGTTCCTGATACATTGATTATTTCAGTTACTTAAGAAACCGGATGAGCTAAATGCACAGTAATGCTGATCAGAATGCATGTTTTGGGTTTTGTCTGCTCACCAAGAGAGCCAGTGCCGATGTCCCGGGGCATGCTGGGTCGGCCCTCGCCTGCCCAGCCGTACGCCCCCACGCTGACACGGTACTGCGTGGCCACCTTCAGGTTCCCGATCACCACATCCTAACAGACACACGGGAACAGCTTAGCATGCAAGACAGCACCATATGGCATTAACAGAGAAACAGATACTGAACATCTACTCACAAAGCTGGCTTGGCCATCAAACTGTCCCTGTAAGATGAAACAAAATTTCTGCTGAAGTCGAATTGTTCATTTCAACTGTGGTACACTGAAGCCTCGCAATCACTATACTCCGATAATACATCATTTATTATTCTATGTATTATTTATTATTATTATTTAATATATATATATATATATATATATATATATATATATATATATATGTGTGTGTGTGTGTATGTGTGTATGTGTATTTTGTTTGTGTACACAGTATGTAGCCTATATATAATTTATTTGTATTATTGACAATGCAATCGTATTTAGTTATAATTAAAAAAGCAATAATTATATAATCATTATACAATTATATGAATGCCTTATTTTAATCAACAAAATATAATTATACAACAATTTATTATTATTAATAAGAATAATAATCCTAAAGCAATGGGACATACAGTTGTGAGCATTTCCAAACTCAGTGGGACTTCCAGGGCAACAGCATTGCTAGTCGGACGATTATTCCTCATCTCCGTGTAAAACACCTAGTCAATAAAATAAATAAATAAATATTTATTTACATGAACATCATGTAGAATGGCCCATCACTCTCAAATCATTCCTGCAGTTACATCTATACAGCACTAGTGTGGAAATCTGAAGAAAAATAAGAGAGCCCTGAGAGGCTTGTAAGTACGATCTGGCAACAGACAGATACCTGATGGGTTTTATCCCATAACAGCATTAACATGTTAACACAGAGACACTAGTAACCTAACAGCAACCAGAGATGAAGACACCTCCAACTGTCTCTACAAATAGGATAACGGGGGAAAACCCAAAGCATTTCACTTCTTCACACATGTACAGTAGGTCAATTAGTAAACACTTCTGTCTGTAATTAAAGGAGAAGTGGCACCGAATGGAACTTCAGTATGACTGGACCTGATGGTGAGCTCATATAAAGCTCATATATATCTTGTTTACTCAAGAACCATGATTATTATAGTTAACTATAACTAAAATCATAAAAAAAGAAAAAAATAATCACTTGAAATAAAACAGATGTTAACTGAAATAAGATATAAATTTAAAAAACTTCAACTTTTTTTTTTTTAAAGTAACTCGTAACATTTCTCATGATCATTTTGTTTAAAAAAATGTACTAAAATAACTAAAACTGAAATAAATATTCATAAAAATGACACAAAAATAAAATTTTAAATATTAATAAAACTATAATAGTATCTCAATTATACAGAATTAACACTAATAACTGACCCATTTTAGTGAAAAAAATGGTTTGTCTGAGTAAATAAGTGAGCAGCAGTGTTTCTGTTATTTAGTTATCACTGTCATATGATAAACACTGGGAATCAAACAATCAATATGTTATGCAATTAGCAGAGAGGCACTGATTTATTTATTTAAAACACAATTTTATGATTTAAAAAGATGGAAGGATTTGTACCTTGTAGCCAGTAATAGTGCTGACGTGTCTACGGGGCATTTTCCACCGGACACTGAACGCAGTGCAGTTCACCGTCTCCAGCTGAATGTCCAGCGGTGGACTCAACCTCTCTGACAGCAACAACAGGAAACAAAATCAACATTTTAGCATTCGTTTGTTTACGTACAGTAAACTCTTTGGAATAAAGGTGCTTCGGAATTATGATTTCATGAAGAATCTTTAACATCCATAGAACCTTTCTATTGGACAAAAAGTTTCTTTAGAATAGTAAAATGTTCTTCACAGAAAGGAAAAAAGTTTTTGAACCTAAAATGGTTCTTATACAGCACTGTGAAAACCCTCTATCCATAATATTGCTTCCTCCAATGAAAAAGTCATCTGGTCTGAATCAGGAGAGAAATATGCACAGATCAAGCTCCATTTATAAACAGTCCAAAATAGTATGTAGGTGGATTTTGACATGAGATGGACTTTTTCACTGGAGGAAGCGTTATTATGGACTGATATTTTAGCCAGAAGTGGCAGTCTAAAGTTGAAATGCATTAAAGATGGCTTTGTTTCTTACAAACATGTAACTTTTCGCTTTATGAGACGTTACTTGACTGGAGTGGTGTGGATTACTTGTGGATTATTGTGATGTTTTATCAGCTGTTTGGACTCTCATTCTGACGGCACCCATTCACTGCAGAGGATCAAGTGATGTAATGCTACATTTCTCCAAATCTGATGAAGAAATCTATAGCCTGAGGTTTAATACATTTTCAGCTTATTTTCATTTTTGGATGAACTATTCCTATTTGAAAGGTCATAACAAGAAAGAACAAAATGAAGAAACATCTAAACAAAAACAGGCCGATTTTAGATGCATTTCAGATGATGCATGTGGACAAGGTCATTCCTAAATTCTCTCTCTCAGTGTAAAAAGTTGATGCCTACAGCGCTGATGGACAGTTCAGTGCGTGTGAATGTCGCTGCAGCTCTCGTCACAGGAAGACAACAACACGATCATCCTTTCTGATGGCCAGTGAAACATGCAGCCACTGCTACTGCAAGTTCAAAGACAAAGCTTGCTCTTATTTTGGCTTCATCTACCAACACAGACATAGGAATATTGCATCTATGGTTTCCATTACATTAGCCCATCACCATCTCATCCCGACACATTCATAAAGCTTGCATTAAAGAAGCATTTATTCTAAACACACCTCTCTCTCCTTTCAGATCATTTGCTTTCTCTCAAAATAAACACACATCAAAACATTTACTTTAAAGGTTTGTACAGTCATTAGAGATATCAAGTAATTTGACTGAGTATGACTAATACACTCTTTGATGATGTGCGTTCCATGTGATCTTGAGAGTTGCAGGTGTTTTTGTGGCACAATTAAAATGATGCCTTCAGAAAATAAACCAACAAACCAATCTGCATTGAAACTAATTTGAAAACATGCAAACAAAGCGTGTTATTGAGCTCAAAAATCAAAACAGGCTGCATTGTAAGTTAAATACAGCAATAAATGAGTCCTAACAAATGGAAAGCGATCTGGGAATGATATCAAATAATGAGCCTTTCACAACTGAGCAATTAATATATTAAAGTTTCATGTTGCATTATTTAGAGGAACAAGTTCAAATGCAACAGTGACAAAATAGTAATTGTAATATATATATATATATATATTTATACATCCTTGAAAACCATGTGAAATGGCTTGATAAGTGCAGAAATCTTTCCTAGTTGTATCTACTAAAAAGGAAGTTGGAACAGGCAATATTGAAGGGCTCGTCTCTTTATTTAAAATAGTCCATAGCCTTTAGTTTACATCACAGCTGTGAACCATAGCTGTCTACTTACTGAATACTCAGTATACAATGTTTCTCAGAAACAGCAAGTAAATTTTCAAACAATTCAATTAGTAGTTTGCTATATTGTTGTCCTCGTGGTATTGCACTTTGGAAATAAAGTTACTTTGAAATAAAATGACTGCATTTTTAATACAATTTTCTATAAAATCATGTTTGTGAGTCAGACCAAATGATTCAAAAAGAGGTGGTAAACGTCAAAGTTGCAATTACTTCTGGTTTATACATCAGTGAAGTTGAAAGCTTTGCATTGACTTGCATTGTAACATACCTTGTTGCTATTTATTTTGGAAATGCAGTAGCTCGTTTAATATTTTACTGTATGCATACTAAAAAATTTAAACAGTGTGCACAGTATTTACTGCATTTTCTGAACAGCCCATGATTTACAGCTTTCAGTTGCTATATAGCCAGAAACAGCTCCTACTATGGAGAGAGATACTGTATAGCCTATATATTGTTTTGTCAACTTTGAGCAGCACACAAGCATATAGATGGACCCAAAGCTAACAGACACAAACTAAACCCACAATACACAAGATTTGATTTAACAGAATCTTTAATTTGAAAGAGTCCCAGAAAGATGTAGATATCATTAAAGTATGGATTTTTAGGCAACAGAAAACTGAGTAACAAAATTGGAATTGATGTTTAAGTGTGTATGACGGTAAGAAAACTTTTAAAAGAGCCTTCAGACCAAAAATGTCTAATTTTCATTAACAACTCTGAGTCAATAAAAACTAAAGCGAAAAGGCTCCAGGCAAATATCTTTTCCAACAGATGATGCAATCAAACTTAAGGAAATTACATTTACCCAGACCGACTTCTAATAGTCCAGAAAGTACAACTTCTGCACTTTCAATCCTTTCACTTTCATAAAAGAAAGAGGTTGGGCAGTAGGCTCAAGATCTAACATGAAATGATGACTGACCCTGTGCTCTGGCCCAAACCTGTCTATTCTTGTCTATACTAACAAATTCAAGTGTATATGTGATAGTTTGAATTTGTTAGTCTTTCAATAAATCAAGACCACCAAAGTAAATCTAGTTCCCAGTTCCTTGGCTATACCACTAAAAAGCACATTAAGGTTAAGTATTCCCATATACCCAAGGGTACCAAAGGGACAAGCACCAATTTGCAGCATTTCATCTGAAGTGTCAGTTATCAGAGGGCTTGTTTATCTGAAATGACTGATGGTTTTCATTACTCTAAATTGTTGGCCATGGGTATTGGGCATGAGATCGTCCGGAGGGTATATGGACGTGCCATACAGCGCTGACCCTGCCGTATGACCGCGACCCCAGATGTCTCTGTGACAAATCACCTGTACATCCATCCATCGGAATAGCCGAAAAATTCGTCCTGCATGCATCAAGTGGATTATGGCACGTAGAGAGGCTTCAAAAAGTATTTAGGAACCAAATGCATGCTTAACAATGTGTGAATGTCATTGCATCAGATAAACAAATATCATTGATTTTAAAGAAGGATATGACAAACACACTTCTGAACCAAGACGTGCTACAAAAAAGGCATGTTTAAATGATAAAACAGCTAAACTAAATGACTTTATGCCTCCACCAAAAACCACCAAACGCCAGCTGATTAAAACACATTGAGCAGAAGTTGTGAAGATGAAAAAAAAAATGTTACCCAATTTGTTATTTTGTAGAATGACATTCAGACATGTTCAAGTGTGTCCAGTTTGTTAAGGTCACTGTGTGCATAATCAGCATTAAAAAAAGACGACTAAATTTTAACAAAAGAAGATGAGCAATGAAAATGTCACTCACCTGTCTTGCGTGCACTAGACTTTCTTGCGCAAAGAGCGAAATCACACATCCACACCAATGCAAGAAGCACCATCACTCCCTTCTGGAGGCGCATTTTCAATCCTTTATGATTCTGAGATCCCGATCGCGTCAATCTGAGTTTCAAATGCAGTTATTCCTCATTTTAAACTCCTCGAGAAGAGAAAAAAAACGGCGTTTTTTCGATCTAGACTGTTGCGGGTCTTTGTGAAGCCGGTCTGATGCGATTACTGTCTGCTGAAGATCAGACACGCTCCTCATGCGCGGCCCCACAGGAGCCCAGACACCCGCGATCAACTCTGGACAACTTCAGCCTCCACGGAGCGCCACAGCAGCTGCCCAAAGTCCGCGAATCAGCCCCAGACTTAAAGTTTCTTCTTATTTGAGAGCGTTTCTGAGCGAAGCAGTGAGGAGAGAAGGCAGAGACACTCGGAGTTAAGAGGATAATGGTCTAATCTACACAGATGGGGACTTGAGCTCGCTTCAGTAACTCTGACCAATATAGCAACACAGGAGACTGGTCGATAAAATACTACAGCACAGACTGAAGGATGACTGGGTGGAAAGTTTGAGAGGTAGAGGAGGGAGATGAATGGGCATTCTTCATATGCCTGCTTTATGGCGGGGATTCAATGTGAATAACCAGAAGTTAAATGACTTACAGGCTTTAGTCAAGCGCCGTATTATTTATTTGACAGGAATGAAAACGAGACTGTGATGGACTGAAGTAGACTACAGTGTAACCTGCTGCTGTTCAGCAGACTAAACGGCTTTCTGAGAGAAAACCTCAGATAGACAAAAAAGCTATAGACACTTTTTAAAGTTGCGAATTTTGAAAATGACACGATCGAGGATCTTTATACAACAGAAGCTGCGAGTCTCAGCCTCGTTTTCATCCGCGTTAAATTCAAGATGGTAGGCTATAGATAGATAGATAGATAGATAGATAGATAGATAGATAGATAGATAGATAGATAGATAGATAGATAGATAGATAGATAGATAGATAGATAGATAGATAGATAGATAGATAGATAGATAGATAGATAGATAGATAGATAGATACTAATTTCCCCCTTTTTCTACAGCTGTCCTGTCCTTTTCATGTCTTCTCTTCTTTGAGTTCTCCTTGAGGATATGAGGAATCTCCAGCGCTATTCTACCGGAAATTGAGGAATTCATAAGCTGTCAGATTCAAAGCAATCTTTATCTTTTCTTTCATAAAAATTGAATGTTTGCGTCAAAAGAAATCAGCACTGCATTATCTGCATTGTTTTCTCGACTAATAGGCAAAGGAGATCTCAGATCTGAATTAAGTTTGATGATTAACCAGTCTAATTAGTGACAACATTCATTCGGCGTAAGCTAATTAGACTACATAGATTTGAATTCATAGCAATTTGGAATCAAATGGGCTACAAATTCCTAAAAATTAAATCAAGACGAGTCCTAACACACACACACACACACACAGAGAGAGAGAGAGAGAGAGAGAGAGAGAGAGAGAGAGCATAGCCTACACTAACTCTGAGATTGATTCATCACTACCCCAAACTCTGCTGGAGTGATAGTACATAATTATATTATATTATATTATAGTAACTGGAAATTACATCAGAGGGAAGAAGTTGCATGGTGAAACTGGTTGTTATAGAGTGGCCTCTAGCGGTTTATATTGGTGATAACAACAGATAATTATGTAATAAGTAAATAAGTCATGTAAAGTAAGTGAAGTCCTGCACTTCAGATTGTTGCCCGGGAGAGGGAGTCATTGCAACAGTGCTGACTTCAGTTTATCAACAGATTCATGTTGAAAATTCTCTATTTATTTGTCCAATACTGTTCCAAACGTTCCTTTGGATGATAATCGATGGTGTAATTTTTTAATTAGCTAATTTGAATAGCAAATATGAGAAATCACATCCTTATGCACAATCTGACACAAGCACACTTTACATCACATGTATGCATTATAACAGAGACTCAGTCTGGACCTGGGGCCTGACCTAAGCAATAAACATTACTGATTTAAAAATAATTATATAAAAGTCTGACCAAATCCAAAAGGTGTCTTTTTAAACATTTCTTCAGGATTTTAACATTATTTCAAATTATTTTATGATCCATGCCTTAAAAACATTTAGCCATTTTCAGTTTATTGCTCAAGTTTAGTCATTGACAAAATGGTGAATGGCGAGTTTTATTATTATAATAGTAGTAGTAGTAGTAGTAGTAGTTGTTGTTGTAGTATTTAGTTTTTTTAATTGTACATCATTTAAAATTGCATATTGGAGAGAACAAATAGGCTACATAAAACTTGGGCTACATAAAACTTATATATATAAAAAACTACATAACTATATATATATATATATATATATATATATATATATATATATATATATATATATATATATATATATATATAACTATAACTATATATATATATATATAACTATAACTATATATATAAAACTACAAAACTACATAAAACTTATATATATATATAAAACTACATAACTATATATATATATATATATATATATATATATATATAACTATAACTATATATATAAAACTACAAAACTACATAAAACTTATATATATATCAGGCTCCTATGTTTAGGTTCAGGACATTTATTCTAATGGAAATGTATAGGTCCTTTTCTATACAATTAAAGTGAAATAACTGAACAGAAATATAGGAGCCTGATAAAAATGCTCATTTTAGAAGAAAATTTCAGACAGCACTTAGAGGCTTTTGCATCTGAACTCTTCATATATAGTGCTTCAAGCCCTTCATCTGCTCAGAAATTGTATTTCCATTTTTTACATTTAGGTTCAGATTAAACTAGATTGATTCAAACAATACAGGTTTTATTAATTAACGTCTGCTGTAGATCAAATTTGAATTCAGATGTAAAATATATAGTCTTTAAAAGGTTAAAAAGTTATTTTCAAATATGTTTAAATGATTCTAAACATTTTTGCACAAATTCCTCACATTTCTTTTGTCAAACCAGGTAATAATGAAGCCCTGCACTGCAGACTGCTGACCTGTAGAGGGAGTGTTTGTCATTCATATGAGCGCTGGACATCCATTCAGCAACAGGTTATGATTTTACTATTAATAATTTTTTTTTTTTTTTTTTTTTGCCCAACAATTATGAAAAACAGCAAATGGGAATTCTAATACAGTCGCTTCATCATGGATATACAGGTAGGCCTATTGCATTTTATGTCTTCAAGACGAACGGTAACTTCAATATTAAGACTAAAATAATTTCTATGAGAGAAAGACAGGTTCTTCAAATAGATACTGCATTTTTATGTGTAGCAATTTTCACGTCTAAATAACATCCAGGTGTCGGTCTGCTTTGTTCATGAGGTCACGTGTTTTAATCGCGAGAATGGTTCACGCGTCGCGCGGCGCGCTTCACATCACATCGCTGCTGATGCAGGAATGAACTGGACTCGTGCAGGACCTTAATTAACAATCAGTGAAATTACCAACCGTAAACTACCAATCTGATCATAGAAGTGGATGTGTTGGAAGAATTCAACATTTTGGATCATATTTCTGCGTGTAAAGTGCCGTCACGAACAGGCTGATGTAGTTTGTGAGCGTGGAGCAGGAGAGTCAGATGAAAGGAAATATAATATGCACGGTTTTTATTTGATAAATGTTTTCGGAAAGCACCTTTAGCTCTGTGATCATCAGTGCTGATGGCCGGATATACAGAGCTCAGCTCAGGTGAGTGTGATCATCTTTTTCACTTTTTATATTTTTACAGAATCAATAATAATATATTTTTTTGTCAGCATGAGTGGCTAGTTGTGGTTATTTTTAAAAGTTATATTTTTAAATTGTATTTGGGCTATAGGCTATTCTACTACTACTGCCAATAATAATAATGATGCTATATTACGTTTTTTATTATTATTATAATAACACAAAATTTAGAAAGTGCATTTTTTTCACAGGAGGCTATTATGTTTTTTTAGAAACTAAAAATTACTTTTAAAATGTTTTAACAAAATAGTAGGCTAATAATTCTATATGAAGTTGGTTCATATTATTATTACAGTTATTACAAACATAAATTAGAAAGTGAGTTTTTCATAGTAGCAAATGGCTAGATGTACTTTTACATTTTTCTGGGCTATATAATGGTAATGATAATAATAATGCTATATTAAGCTAAATATGTATTATTATTATTATTATTGTTATCAAATGTAATGTATAAAGTGTGTTTTTCACAGCTCATTTTTATTCAGAAAGGCTAGTTTGTTTGTTTGTTTTGTACTTTTAAACTGTTCTGGGTCTATATAATAGTAGTAGTAGTAATAATAATAATGCTATATTAACTTAAATATTTGTTGTTGTTGTTATTATTACAGATGTAATTTATAAAGTGCCTTTTTCACAGTAGCTTCAAGTGCCTGATAGTTTTCAAAGGCTGTAGTGTAAAACCGTAATTGAAGACTAAGAAAAGCGTGTAATTCTCCTGAATGTTTGTACCGTGTGTCTGACACAGGCTCTGTGAGCTGAGGAGAGAGTAAGATGAAGGTCTGGGGTGTGATGCTGGCGTGTGCACTGACGCTGAGCTGCGTGTCCTCCGTCCCGAACACAACCGGACAGTGCTCTCAAAGACCACAGGACCTACAGAGAAAACCATACAAACATCACTCAGGTCAGGAGAAGCCATTCGATTCTTACTATTAAATATATAAAAGTCATATGAATACACACACAGGTGTGATAAAGCGTATTTGGGGACACACCTGATACTGTTGTGATGGTTAAGTAAAGAAGTTTCAGGTGACCCATTGTACCTGGGTGAGACACTAGACACACACACACTACTCTGGTTCTATCAGCTTACAAACTGAGCTTACAACTCCATTTGAACCTGTATTATATCTGGTATCTGTGGACAAAAGCAGTATTGTTGCTAAAAGCTGTCAGAATAATGCAAACTATATCATGTTATGGCTCTTTGATCACTCTACTCGTCCTGTCATAAAGACACATCAAAACACTACCACCTTTACATTCTGTCAAAACACAATGTACAGCGCACTTGAAAGGGTCATATCAGCAGCCTGTGTTCTCCTTGAGATCCACTAGCCACGGTTTCCTGCAGCACAAACAGGCATGGATTAGTTTTACACGACCACCCTGTCTGACTCTTAGAATTAAATGGGCTCCTGTGCTAAAGTAACTTCTTAGTTTCAGTTTTTATCATTTTGTTATGTGCTTTTTGTCAATTGTTTGTTTTATTGTTTGAGAGAGAGAGCTGTATTTTTATTTGACTTTAAGTTTTAGTAATTTTGTTTTCCATTTTTATTTTTCTATTTAGCTATTTTTATAGAAGTAATTTGTTGTTTTATCAATTTTTTTTCAGTACTCTGTAGCATTTATTTATTTTTATTTCAGTTTTAGTTTGAGTAATTTTGTTGTTTTATTAGTTTTTTATTTCTCTATTTTGCTATAATTTATTTTTTATTTCACTTTTAGTAACTTTGTTGCATGCTTTTGTCAATTTTATTATTTTTTTCAATATTTCTATTTAGCTTTAATTTTTTGTTTTAGTTTTAGTATTTTTTTTGCGCTTTGGTCATTTTTATTAGCTTTTTTATTTCTTTTTTATTTTGCTATCATTTTTTTTCACTTTTTAGTAACTTTGTTACACGCTTTTGTCTTTTTTTCAATATTTCTATTTAGCTTTATTTATTTATTTTTAGTTTTAATAATTTTTTGTGCTTTTGTCATTTTTATTAGTTTTTTTATTTCTCTATTTAGCTATTATTTATTTTTTATTTCAGTTTTAGTAACTTTGTTATGTGCCTTTGTCAATTTTATGTTTTTTTTATTTCTCTATTTTTTATTTTTATTTCGGTTTTAATTTTAGTAATTTTGTGCACTTTTCATTTTTCTATTTAGCTTTATTTTTTCAAGTTTATTTTTGTGTTTTTTTTACCATGATATGACCCTTTTAAATCATGCATATATGTAAAAAGTATGACCTTTCCACATAAAACTACTTCAGTAGATTCAGAGGCTTTTGTAGCTTGTTTTAGTGTATTGCTTAAAATCAGATTGTATCTGTAATGCAAACGCAGGAACATCTCTTTCCTCTGTCATCCAGACAGCTTTCCCACACCACACTCAGCCTTCACCCACAGATCCAAGAGATCTCCAAAACGGAGAGGTTTCCTTCGTAACAAGATGGACAGAAAGAGACCGAGTCGTGACGAGAGAGAGAAGGGTAAAGGAAGAGCGTGTGCGCTGAGACATGTCCAGCTGAAAGTGTCTGATCTGGGTCTGGGCTACCGGAGTCAGGAGGAGCTGATATTCAGCTACTGCAGCGGCGTGTGTATGAACTCCCTCACAAACTACGACAAAATCCTCACCGGCCTCGCCGACAACAGCAAGAACATTCTGCGCAGCTCTCCTCCCACCGCCTGCTGCCGACCTGTCGAATACGACGATGACCTGTCCTTTCTGGATGACAACCTCATATACCACACCATGAAGAGGCACTCGGCACGGAAATGTGGCTGTGTCTAAGCAACTGTGATAGACAATGACACCAGATGGGAAAATCAATAGAAACTATTTCAGGTTATTACATGTGTGAGCATAGCTCGGTCGAGAGAATCATCATGATTGCATTTCTCTAAGAAGATATAGGATAAGGAATGACAAGAATGGTATTGCAAGATGTTCAAAAACTGGTGCACTCAGAATAAAAAAGCTGTAACTGGGGCGCTACCCTAAGATACAAAAGCTAAAAGGTGTGAATATGTACACTTTAGGTACTAATATGTATTATTTAGGGGTAATTAAGGTAACTTAAAATACCGCCCCAGTGACAGCTTTGTACCCTTTTTCTGAGAGTGTATATTATTTAACCTAGGAAGGCACATCTTAAACAGCAAGACAGGATATTTTGTGTGCTGTGCATTTTTATAAGGTCTTTTTGACATTTAACCTCCACTAATTTTCTCTGATTCTTATGTTCATTGTTAAACACAAAACCCAATCGAATGGTTTTGATTAAATTAACTCATCCCTATTTATATATTTTTTTTTTTTGAATATCTATTTATATGCCAACCCCCCCCCCCAAAGTTATTTTTTCTTTGTCTAATAAAAATTAACAATAAAAAAATAACAATTTACTCACTTCTACATTGTTTCAATCCCGTATGGCATCCTTTATTCTGTGGAGAGCAAAAGATGTTTTGCAGAATGTTCACGCTGCTCTTCTTCCATAATATGTCAGCACATTAAAAAATCTATTCCAAAAGATTCATGCACTATATTTCAAGACTTCTGAAGCTTTTCATGATGAACAGACCAACATGTCTTTATTAAGTGAAAATCTACAACCTAACTGTTGTAGTACTTGAAGCCACCATGAAAAGAAAATTCACTCTGTTTTCTAAATGCATATTATAGGTCTCATTGTTATTAATTAATTTGTACATTTTTAATTATTTTTACGTCCTAACATTTACTCAAGACAATCATTTAGTCTGCTTAAACTCCGCCCCTTCAAGCTTCTTTCATCCGTCTCCACTTTTGAATGCCACGCCCACATCCCAACATCCAATCAGCAACCAAAAGACAGAATCAAGTCCCCGCCCTACTTTTTTTCTTTTTCGATAATTTGCTCCATTCTGATGTACATCACAATAAAGAAGAAAAGATCTGTTGCTACTTGAGTTTTATCGCAACTTTAAATCTCATTAACCAGAAATGAAAATATTGGCACTCATACCTTGCCTCATTGCAACTCCGGCTCACTGGAAATACGTCTGCCTACATTTCTGCAAAACATGAAATGCGTTGCTCTGGGTACATTTTGTTGAATTTGTCAGATGACACATCCACAGGAGGCATTATACACTGTATAATTTTTGCATATATGGTTTTCGCAATGCTGTACCGGGTGAACTACTGAGCAAGTTTACTTTAACATGTGAGATGTTAAGATGTATGTAAAAGTGTTTTGAGGACATGACAGTATTGTGCAAGGAACCAGTTGAAAAATTAAGCATTTATTTATCGATAATCCGCCCTCGTAATCATAATTTGTGTGAAAAGGAACAAAAGTCGTTGGTGTTTTGCTGCCTCTAGTGTTCATTTCACCTGGAAACTGCAGTAAAATGTATGTATCATGTATTTCTAATGAGCCTGGGTTGCCTTTATAATATGAATTTATCTATATCTAATTTATCTTAGCAACTTTTCAGCTCCACAGAAGAAACTATGTCAGACGGATTTTGGTCAAATGGTAACTTCCCTTTATCTAGCCAAAATGCCAAACTGACCCATCTTTATTTAGATGGGTATTTATGAGTCACTAATTGAACTAATTTGTTTTATTACTGTTTCATGTGGTGCTCTGAAACTTACTGTATTATTGACAAAGCTGGATGTCCAGGTAACATTTACCTCTCAGCATTGTATTTGTCCGTTTTGTACAGCAAGGAAAATGTTAGCTAACCAAAATTTAGTGAATGTTATTTTTATATCATTTATATCATTTTATTTTGTTTACCTTAGTATATTTGTAACTAGTGTTAATGTCAACATGAAATCAAAACTGACACTGTTATCTTTGTATTTACCTGTTCCTAGTCTTAAGGTTGTCCAAAATTTTCACACGTTGAAAAATAAATACGACCTCACATCGTGTCAGTCACGTTTACACACTGCCTCCGAAACTTTGGTCCGTCATAAAAAAATCGTTTCTTCGTTTTCGCATCCGTAGCAAGCATTTTCATAGGAAAGGATGACGAATATGAAAAATACGAAAAACGCATACGAAAATTTCAGACTCGGTGTGCAAGGACCTTTACTATAAACAATTTATCAGAACATCACAAAAATAACATAGTTCACCAACATTACACAGTACAACAGCCAAATAGCTAATAGACTTGCTAAAATCTTGGTAGTAGTTTAAATAATTGAACGGCAGTTAATGTAAAAACTTTTACAGAAATAAAACCAAATAACAGCAGTGAAATAACCATTTATTACTTGATTGTCAGCCTCCAGATCCTGGTCAAAAACCTTCCTGAAAAACTCACATTTAGCTGAAACCTGGAAAATATATCACATTATGGAAGTAAAATGAGAGATGTGACTTTGTCAAAGCGATCATACCTTAAACCAAATTCACACCATTTAGTTGACATGCATGTCATCAAACACTGTTATGGCTTAAAAATCTTCACTTATGTCATGCAACAAGACTGTAACATGCAGTGAGTTTATAACTTGTATGTAATAGTTGGAAACACAATAAAGAGTTGGGCTTGTGGAAAAGAGATGTATAAGCAGAGAGTGGTGATGGAAAAGAAAAGAGAATGAAACTGGAGATATGGAGTGTGGTGGAGATCTGATCTCTGATTCAGAGTTCACGTTTCGGCCGCCGCACACACACCTGTCATCACACACCACACAGGACAGAGTTAATACACCGACCGACAAGGAACAAGCTTGTTAATGCTGTTACCTCAACATGACGAACAAAGACCCAGGTCAACGGTTACATCAGTAATTACTCATTAGCGGTTGTAAATCTGTAATGTGAGAACTAGACAGAGAGAAGAAGAGCAGCCTGAATATAGAGCCATTTCCACTGAGATATAAAAAATAAACCAAAGCAGACCATTTATTGGGGGAAAAGTAAAGAAAGAAGAAAATGCTCAAAAAAGCTGCATTTATTTTATATTTGAAAAACACAGTAAACAGTAAATATTACCAATTTTCTATTTGGATATATTTCAAAATGTAACTTATTCCTGTGATGCAAAGCTGAATTTCCAGCATCATTACTCCAGTCTTCAGTGTCACATGATCCTTCAGAAATCATTCTAATATGCTGATTTGCTGCTCAAGAATCATTTATTATTATTATTATTATTATTCAAAACAGTTGTTCTGCTTCATATTTTTGTCTGGGCTACAATACATTTCTTTCAGAATTCTTTGATTAATAAAGAGTTTTTTTTTTTGTTTTGTTTTTTTTTACTTGAAATAGAAATCTTTTGTGACATTATAAGACTTCACCGTCTCACTGAATGTGTGAAAACATCTCTTAACTTTTCCTACGACACAGCCGGTCTTTCTGTTCAGCTTGTAGCCCCAGCCTCTCCTTCTTTATCTGTAATTATAGAGCAGCATTTCAAGTCAATATCTGAAAGAACGACCACAGCGTTCAGCTCAAGTGATGAAGCGCCTCATTACAGTGCATTGTGTGTTAACAGAAGACACGCCATCATGAGCAGTAATAATACATCTCATTGTCTGTTTAACGTATAGAGACAAATGTAGAGGATCTGCTTAGAAATCTCCTTCTGCATAGGTTTACTATATTTTAATGGAATAGTTCACCCAAAAATTGAAATTTGCTTAAATGTACTCATCCAAGATGTAGATGAGTTTGTTTCTTTACTGGAACAGATTTGGAGAAATGTAGCATTATGTCACTTGCTCAGCAGTGGGTCCTCTGCAGTGAATGGGTGCCGTCAGAATGAGAGTCCAAACAGCTCATAAAAACATCACAACTCACATATTGTGGACTTGCATTTTGGTCAAAAGCGACTGTTTAAAGCTAAAATGCGTTAATGATGGATTTGTTTCTTTGCAAACACAGCTTTTCACTTCACAAGATGTTCATTGATGGACTGGAGGGGTGTGGATTACTTGAATTTACTTAAAAATTACAAAAAAAAAAAAAAAAAAGTATGAAACGTATCAGAAGTTCAAGAGAAAGATGCTATTTTTTAGAAATGGTAATAGTTTGTTTGACAGAATAGAACAGTCGATTAAATACATTTTAGGATTTAGGATTATTTGTAATTGAATCTAATGTTTTAATGCATTCTGTATGCACAAATAACCTACATTGATCTATATTTCATACACATTTATTCTCATGAAGACCTGCGTACTATTCTGTGTCTTTCATCAGTTGAAATCACGTATTCTCTGCGAGATGAAGGCTTCAGCCAATCATAACATACATTCTTCTCCCAGAATGACGTACAGGAAAAACAGTTCCATTGAGCAAACACCTGTTGTCCTGTTTCCAGCACCTGTGCACCTGCTGACAGGTAAAGTAACGTGATGTTCTACAGAAATGACTGAACTTTGGACCACTGAAACCTCACTGGGGGTCACGTTATTTAAACATACAGTAGCATGGACCTTTTATTTGTATGCCTTGTTTTATTTTAAGCAAGATTAACATTTAACAGCTTGTTAACAGAGCAGTAAAAGCTACATATCCTAGAATTTTTTCTGAAGATTATCCTTTAAAAAAGTAGTATTTATGCAGTTGGAACATGATTCCATTGCTGTGTTTGATGCATTTCATCAGTTCACTCTTAACAGTAAATGGAAAATGCTTATGCTCCATGCCAAAATATTTCATAGGTTAGAAATTGCTTTTGGCAAGGATAACGTGTATAAACGGTGGAAGTGAATCCATTAAACAGCAGAACGTCATGTGAATTCATTCTGAATTCAGGAGACGATTCACATGGAAAACCCACATTTCCAGTGGAAACAGAGGAGCCTCTTTCCTCGGCATAAAAAACAAACATACAAAACTCAGTGCAAAATCATGTTTTAGCAAAAAAAATAAAACAAAAAAAGTATTAAATCAATAGATACTTACATGATAGTGCCATGTGTGTATAAATGAGCGATTAACATCTAGCTGTCATCTAAGAAAAAAACCTTAAGGTAACGTTTTAACTTTTGGCAGTACAAATAAATTAATAAAGAGATATTGCTTTTACTTCCAGTTCATTACACAGCTAATGGCAGGTTGAGCACATTGCATTATGGGATACAGTACATAGCACAGTGTGCTTATACACTGAACACTTTGGCAAATGTGGTAGTGCAGCATTTTGTCCATACAGACAATATGCATACTGTTTATAGAATACGAACTACATACTGCGGAAAAAGGTAGTGTGCTATTCTGAACATAACCTTTGACAATATTAACTAAACACTAAATACTATGCAGTATATACACCTTATAGTGCCTAGAACTCTTTAATTGTTTACTCAAAGTGAATGACACACTAGGTATACAACAAATGTTTAAACAGCAGTATGCTAGTCACATGACACTATATTAAAAGTGTGTTTAATTCAAATCTAGAGTCTTGTACAGTTGGAAATAAATAAAGGCTGAAAAGCATACTTTTGTAGTATTCTTACTATTTCCACCATGCAAAGATGTGACAGAAATAGTATGCTACTCTAAATTCAACAATATTTTGCATTTGAATTTTGTACTTTAAAGCCTCACATATGAAATTTATTTATTAACGGAACAGTAAATTAAACCTTAAGACAATATTTCTGATAAGCTGAAATAAGTTTGAAAACGTTCTTTTGCCTGAGGGTTCTATTTATTTGATACATCAGGCTTTTATTTATTCAGAGGCTCAGAAACAAACAAAAAAATGCATTTTGGTGCAGTTGCTGATATTTATATTTAGAGCTTTTATGCTAGTTTCTAAACATATAATGCAATGCAATATAAGGATAATTGAGAGATGAACAAACACATTCCTGAAAAGCCTCATGATCATATCTGAGACTCACATTTTAGCGTGATTGTTTTTAAAAAATGATGCATGTATAATCAAACACAAGTTGTTTCAGTCTAATTAGTGTTCATCTTGAAATATGACTAACAATATAAAAGTTATGTTATCTTTATAAAAATCAGTGAAGAATTCACAACAAAAAGACATGTTAACTACAAGCTGAGGCTGGACATTTTTGTAATCATACTAAAAGATAATAAATGCTGATAATGATAATTATAATGATAGTTAATGATGACTTGGGGCAACTTTACCCTGGATGCATTTCTCCACATAATTCCTGGTCCTGTCTTCACTATACCTGTCAATAAAGGAAGCGTGCATGGCAACAAAAAAAAAAAAAAAAGCTATAAACAAAACGATAACTGAACAGGATGTGCGAACGGACAGAATGACACTTGCAAGTAAGAGAAGTAGAAAATTTATTGCAGTATTTGTTCCATCAGAGGCATGTGGGTCCCTTTACATTGAGCAGGGCGACCTGTAATCGCAAATCTCCTTCGACACAGCCCTCCTCACAGACACTGCATGCTATACACAATAAATTACAGCCACACGGTGCTATCGTACAAAATGGACGAACAGCTCAACAGAGAAAATCATCGTCATCAGCCAGTAAAGAAGGAGCTAAGCTATAGAAAGCCGCTTGACGCTAAGAAATCCGAAAGGAAAATGGAAAAAAAATAAAAGGAAGAAAAAAAGTAAAAAGATCCAACAAACTAATTCAACATTCAGTATATATTTAAATTTCTTTTATAGATATAAACAATATTTTTATGTTAAACTATGATACACTGGGAGTAGAAATCAAACAACCAGAAATCTGCTGCACAACAGCGAAGGAGCACCCATACAATGTTTCTCCAAACATTTTATTCCTGCGATACGACGATGCACTCTGGCGCAGAGGGCCAAACGTCACCGCCAGACCCAGAGTGCATCAGAGAGAGAAAGAGTCTGTAGTGTAGAAGAGCCGCTCGTGTTTGTGTGTGTTTGGCTGACCCAGGAGATGTTTGGCTGACAGGCATGTTGGTGTATGGAGAGACGATGAGAGAGAGAGAGAGAGTGTGTGTGTGTGTGTGTGTGTGTGTGTGTGTGTGTGTGTGATGCATTAGGCTGAGAGGATCCGAGATGGGAGGTATGTATTATTAGCTGGAGTTCCTGTCCTTGGCAGCGTAGAGTGACCGTAGAGTCTGCGCCACTTTGTGGTTGAGCTTGTTGCCACTGGTGAGTGTGATTTTTTTGTAGATGATGTCAGTCTCTCTGATGGTGTCCACCCAAGGCACCAGCTTGCGTCCGTCGCGCCGCTTCGCCTCGGTCCAGGAGCTGGAGTACGATCCCGCCATCCAGTGGATGCTGTAACCGTCGCTGTTCCTCTGGATCACGCGCGCGATCTGCGGCCGGTCTCGGTATTTGGGGCAGTGGATGGCGATGATGTCCAGCGCGCTGACGGACTCGTTCATGTTCGTCGACAGCAGGTCCGCCGAGTCTGCCGCGCGCCTCCCGCGTCGAGACGCCTGTGAGGAGAGACACAGAAACAAAACGTGAGCAATGACTGGTCAGACGCTCTCCAACTTGTCTACTGCCACTAACAATTTATTTATTACATTTATTATTATACAGGGTTTCTGCAGGTTTTATGAAGGTAAATTTAAGACCATGTAAAGTTTTTAAACAAAATTTTGAACACACAAATATCTTGGTTTTCAGAACTTTTCACCATAATTTAACATCAAACTGTCTATATCACGAAGTTTTGATCGTTATATCCCAAACATTGTTTTCATAACGCGAGGCGCAATGTGATGTATACAAACAACGCTTCATGCAATATTGTTCATGTAGCATCTTATATCAGACCTTTCAGACATATTAGCATTGCACTGGCACGTTCACCAGTACTGTTATGTACCAATTAGTTTACCTGCTGTTAAGAGAACGCAGCGAGTTGAGTTCTCTTTCTTGTCTGCTCGAGTAAATGCACAGAATATTATGTCAGAATGGCTGTTATGATGAGTATTCATGTTCACCCCAAAAACAGCAGGGCTTCTTCCACGCGTAACGGCGGTCCCCTCGCCATATCGGATCAAATGCATAAGCAATTGCACTTATTATGGGCTCAACAGTCCTTTTAAGTTTGTCTTCCTCTACAGTTAACTGGCCAGCGGAGCGAACCAACCCCGTCACATCACAGGCTGTGGCATTGAAAGATGGCGGCGCCCTTGCTCTAAAAGCTATAACAAAACATCCTTTTTTCTCAAAAAAGGTTACGTCAATCATGTCTGTTACAGATTTTTTAACTAAAGTGGAAATCTCTTCACTAAATAATGCAAACTTGACTGACTGCTTCCCGCAGAAACCCTGCTGCAATAATACCAGCAAACTGTGTGATTACACAGCAACTAACATTAAACCAAAATGTCCTCTGTAAAAAATGATTTTTCAAAGTTGTAAATAAAAGATTATTGGAGTATGTTTTACAAGAGAATTACTATTTCAGACTTTCCATTTAATATTTACACAGAATAAGCTACTAAGAGGATTGGACTGGGTTGATAAGGTTGTGTTATATTGACAAAAAAAACTTATTTATTGCTTGTTTGTTAACTTGTTTATTGAGCCGTTGTATAAAATCAATATCACATTTGTAATCATGCAGATATTTGGGAAAAACAGTATGTTTGCTTGTGTGACAAAAACTCATACAGGAGTATTTTTGTCACCCTTTGTGGTATTTATGTACCCTATATGTCTGCATGCTACTAGGCTACACTGAAAGCATGCACTCTCAAGGTGTGTTTTGTTTGTTATTTTTTGGAAAGTGAGTGACATACTTAATGTCAGCTGATAATGTCGGCAATGTCAGCTAATTTCATTTCTGATATTGCTCTAGACTACACATATGGCACAGCCCTCTAGGTTGACAGTCAGAGGTCTGGCTGTGTTGTATTGTTTTGCGTTCTCTCACCCCTGGTGTCCTCTCCTCTCCGTCACTGTCCTCATACTCGGAGTCAACAGTGTGGTGGTTTCGGGGGCTTGTGGCTGCTCCCCCCAGCAGTGCCGTAATGGCTTTATTCCTCACGTTTGCACTCGTCTCTCCCTCCTCGTCCTCTTCGTCAGGGTCCAGGTGCTCCATCAGCAACTTAAACTGAGAATCAAACAGTGTAAATCAGCAATTCTCATACAAAGGTCCCCCATTCTCCAACACAATAATTCTTCAAGCACTTCTGCTGTTTTCAAGTGATTTTATTAACAGAAATTGGAATGCCTATATATCTATATCTATATCTCTCTCTCTCTCTCTCTATATATATATATATATATATAATTATTATTAATTATAACAATGATCATTACTGGCAAATTTCTTATAATTATTAAAAACAAACAAAAACAAAAAATAATATTACTAACAATATAAATATAATATATTTACATTAAGTTTGATTGCTTTAAAATATTATTATTATTATTATTATTATTATATATTTAAGTAATTCTTAAAAAAAAAAAAAACTAATTCCCTGGGAGTTTACAGAGATAATTATTCTTACTAACAAATATTCTTAAGATTACTATTAAAACAATGTGAAATAATATTACTAACAATATAAATATAACATTCTATAACACTTCTTGAAGAAAATTTGTAAAAAAAAAAAAACCTTACATCGAGGAACTGTTTGACGATCTTCCTCTTCAGCTCGTAGGTCATCTCGTCACGAATCTCATCATTCTGGAGGAAGTCGATGGTCTGCCGTGGACTGAAGTTGACCGATGACTTCCTGTTGACGGCTTTATCGTACACCTTCGCCGACTCCGTAGGAGAGTACTTCTGAATTTTGCTGCATTGGAAGAGAGCAGAATAAAGACAGTAAATATACAACCTGAAGAGAACAGCAATCATTTCAGGGTTGCTGAGATGCATGATGGGTGTTTGTTACCTGTCCGAGAAGCCATAGAGGTTCTTGAGGTGTTGTTTGAGCACCAGCAGTAACAGTATGCCTTGTGATGCCCTAGCAAAGTCCAGGAGAGATGTTGTGTCGTCAGGGAGACGCTCCATAACAGCATCAGCATCCTCAAGGTCAGACTCAGAATCTGACTCTGACTGCCTGGCGCCCTCCGTGGGCTTGGGCTTCCTCACCCGCTGCCCCTCCTCATCCTCCTCATAATCATCATTGTCATACTCTTCATTTCCGCTGTTCCTTTCTCTTTCCTCATCCTGCTCTCCCCTCTCCTCCTCTGAACCGTTCTGCTGCTGTTGCTGTTGCTGTTGATGTTGATGTTGTTGATGTTGATGTTGATGTTGATGATGATGATGATGATGCTGCCGCCGCCGCCGCCGTCTCCTTTTTCTGCTCTTCCTGCCTGGAACCTTAACGAGAGACTGGTACAACGATGGCCCGTTTAGAAGTCATGGAAGAACTACTGTCACAACAATCAGTGCATTAACATGATCATCCATGTTTACATCTAATAAACAACTGTGTTAAATACAGTCATAACACAGGTTATTTACATACATAAACCTACATATATATTTACATGTATAAACTTAAAGGAACAGTAGTAATTGCAAGAATGGAGAATGTGTTGAATTAGGTTTTTGAAAAAAACTGATCATTTATCAATTAAAAAAAATCTACCTTTCAATATGACTGTTCAAATATAATAATCATCACAATAATAAATTATCATATATTATTATATTATAAAAAAATCATTGAAGATATAAATTACTAAAATAACATTGTACTGTAAAATAAACAAGTATTAATTATAATTGTATTTTACAGAACAGAGAAATTGATTAAATGCTCATACCACCCTCTTTTGGGTAAAAATAGGAAAATTAATGTAATGAATAAATACTTCTCTGCATTTATAACGTACACAAGTTTTTCTCCTGTGTTTTACCACCTCAAGTAGTTTTCATTAATGCACAAAATACACCTCATTAGCATGTTCTAACATTGTTATATTTGTCTTTCAATTAAAATAAAAAATTGTATGCCCTTAATTTTGTGCAAATTTTTCTGCGTGGTATTAAAAATGTGATATTTTTCATTAGAGTCTAATTACAATACTAATATTTATTCTTCACTTTTAATCGTTGCGTTTTCAAATGCACATTATAAGTGACCCAAACACAAAGTACATGCAGAGATGAGTTTGTGTGCCGCTCTGAGACACTAAAAACACAGGATCATGAGCTGCTTGTGTGTAAATGAACAAAGTGCTGCACTTCACTCGAAAAGCAATTCATGTGGGTCATACTTCAGGTTGGAAAATGCGGAAACCCATATGAATATAGGGTGGGACCATATCCCTGATTTTAAGAGGATATAATGCATTTTTATATTTTCGAGTTTTAAAATTAAATGGGCCATTTGTGCTACTATGCCTTTAAGACTACGTAAACATCATCTTCCCATTGCAAATGGTCAACAGTGCTTTGTTATGCTCAAACACAGAAATGTGAGTTTGCACTGCTCTGTCCTTCAAACACAGCTGCTTCGTAAAGCTGGATTACAAAGTGACAGGCTCACAAAACAATCAGTGCTGAAATGTGCTACACAAACTGTTATGGTCAGACACAAGCACTTGAGAGCACGCTTACCTCTTTAAATGTCTGCAGCAGGTTGCTGCCTGACACAGACAGTGTGATGTCTATATGATGCATGATGAACAGCGGCTCCTCCTGAGACTGATAGGGGAAGTAGGCCAGATTATCAGCGATGAACAACAGCATGTTCACCTCAATCTTCTGCTCGGACACAGAGAGACAGACAGATGGAAAAGGTCAGACTCAACATCACAACAAAGAGCCAGCGTCAGGAAGAGAAAGACACACAAAGAGCGCTAACCGAGCTGTCGTCGAACAGATTGAGCAGAGAGATGAGGAACGCTCGCCGGTGTTGTCTGTTTGCGCGGACCATGCTGTAGAGGTGGGAACATTGAGCAGAATTGGACTCGTCCTGACGGAAACCACGGACCACGGATCCTGCTGATCCCAAGATGGCCTGCTGCACTTGGTAAGACATCTTCATCCCTGCTACAGCCTTCATCTGTAGAGTAATTAAAGTTATATGATTTAATAGTAATTCAGTGAAATGATGCGATAAAGCAATTTAGCGTTCAGGTTGGTTTAACTGTATAATGTGGTTTTTCGCTGTACATTCTTACATTCACAGCTTCAATGTATTTGACCAGTAGGCATGGTGAACCAGAGTTATACAATTTATGAATAAAATAAGTGCATGAGACACATATGGCAAGGTGTGTGGATTGGTGCTCACATGGATGAATCCAGTGTATTTCTTATCAATTTCCACCAGCTGCTGGTCCGCTTTGTTCCTCATGGTGGGCTCCGGGTCTGTCCCCATGGCGATCAGATATGGCACACACTGTGATTGGAAGGAGGAAGGAAAAGTGACAAGTTCTGCAGCCAAGGCTGTGACAGTGACGAGTGTGACAGTGAATTAATTTTTTTTTTTTTACATTTTCTGGATTGTGGAAAACAAAACAAAAAAACTATAGAATGGAAATAAAAGTCCAAAATGCTGTTCTTTTGAACTTCCTATTCGTGTTTCCATCAAAATATTAACACTGAAAAGAAATATTTCTTGACCAGCTAATCAGCATATAAGAATGATTTCTGAAGGATCATGTGGCATTGAAGACTGGAGTAATGATGCTGAAAATTCAGCTTTGCATCACAGGAATGAATTACACTTTTTTTTTTTCAAATCAATTTTATAGCATTACTGTTTTAACTTCATTTTTGATCAAATAAATACAGCTTTGGTGTGCATAAGTGACTTGAAAAAAATCATACCGACGGTTTCGGTGTTGCAATTATAACAAGGAAAAACAAAATAACATGCAAAGGTTTATGATTCTTTGCAGGACTAGTGATGACATTGACGCTGGGTTTATAATGTCACTGTTGTTGTATAGGGGTGTGTGTACCTGTACGGGGTGTATGAGTCCCTGGCTGAGGGTCAAAGCGATGACATTGAGGGCAAAGTGTCGCACGCTGGACTGCGTGTGGAAGAAAGACTCCAGCACCTGCTTCAAATAGAGCTGCATAATGGAACTGCTCATACCAGAAGAGATGTCACCCATCTCCTTCAGATCTTCCTGCTTTGACATTTTTTGCCCTGCAAAGATAGAAACACAACAAGCTTTCTTTAAGGGTGGTACAGAGTTTATAGAGCTT
This sequence comes from Acrossocheilus fasciatus, assembly GCA_036784905.1. Lineage (NCBI taxonomy): Eukaryota > Metazoa > Chordata > Actinopteri > Cypriniformes > Cyprinidae > Acrossocheilus > Acrossocheilus fasciatus. Next base: position 39,812,415 of record CM071942.1, on the reverse strand, counting down.
TATGATGGAGTTTGACAATCCAAGTTTCTAGTTCGGCCCAAGTTTTCTGTTGTTAGTGTAGTGAATGATATTCATCTAAAAATCATACTAGCAATTTGAAAAATGTTGAGCCAACAATGTCATGGTCACTCACACTCTCTGTCAGCCTCCTGCATGCGAGAGTCCTCCTCCTGGAGATACATCTGGAGGTTTTTCAACACCTGGATCTTCAGTGTGATGGAGCACCGCTTATCAGACAGAAGCCCGTTATACAGAGACTTCACCTCTGGAACAAACATCTGACTTGGGTGCATGATGAGCAGGAACCCTGCAGAACACAAGAAGGAAAATTATAAAAGACTGAACTTGTTTAAATTTATTTTTTAGTATTATTCAGGAATTAAAATATGAAATCATTTAGAGAACTGGTTCTGTAACAAAATGCTGAGAAAATACACAATTATGCATCTAAGATATTAAGCATTACACAGTTCTTCTAAGTAAAATTAAACTATTAAGCACTATTTTCAGTCATTTAAATAAACCTGAAATATAATATAAATATTTAGATGGAAAAAGATTTAAACATTGCCTTGGCAATTAACAAATAATTTTTAGATGAAGTACTAAAATAAACTAAAATTGAAGTAAATCTTAATTAAACTAAAAATACATTTGAATTAAAGCTACATAGAAATAATAATAAAAACAAAAACAATAAATGACAAAAGCATATAACAAAATTAATAAAATAAAAAAAATATATTAAAAAAATAAAAGCTCATTTAAAATATATGAATAAATACTATAATAGTATATTAAAAATATGAAAACAACAAAGAATGTTTCATCGTACCCAACCCAATGATGGCTTTGCATCGAACTTCTTCATCCTCATGATTGGTGAAGTACAGTAATGATTCCAAAACCTTCTCCTTTATTACAACCTGTCAATGCCAGTGCAAGATTCCATGTTTAAATAAAGCAAGTTTTAGCTAAACATACCAAATTAGGTACCACTTTATTTTAAGGTGTCCTTGTAACAAGTTACATGTACTTACTATAATAATAACAACAATAAGTTATGCATAATTACATGCAAGTAACCCTAAACCGAATTCTAATCCTAAACATACAGTAAGTACATGTAGTTAATATTCTTCAGTACTTAAATTAATATTTACACCGTATCAAGAATGCCTTAAAATAAAGTGTAAGCGCAAGTTAAACTAAAATCATAAAATATCATAGTAATAAAATTGAGAATAAAACAAAACATTTCATGAAATTAATAATTTTAAATAATATCTTTTATATATAAAAAAACACTTATAACAAGCAATCTTGGGTTTCAGAAAGCTAAATATATACATATAAATACAAAAATTATTTATTCATTATTATTATCATCATCATCATCATCATCTTACAAAGCATCTCAAGTCTTGTTTCAATGTAATTTGTGTTTGTTAATGCTAATGAGTTAAAGTTAACGAGCAAATAACTACATGGCAATCACAGCTGCATGTAAACCACGTGCAGGTTTATGCATAATGGTATAATTACGTATCAGGAAAGGTTGCGTTACCTTAGTGGCGCCCTTGAACTGCTCGAGGTCAAAGTCAAAGTGTCTGCAGAGAGCTCCCACAGTGAAGAGAGATCTGAGCAGGGCTGCTTTGGTGGCAGCCAGTGCCATGCTGTTCGTACCCTCCTGATGCTGTATCTTTAGCTTAGTTAGAGCCCCATAATAACGGTTAAAACAGGCCCATACAAACTTATAATTATGAGTCACTTTATTTACTATCGCACCCAAACAGCTCACACAGTACTGGACAACCTGTGCGAAAAGAAAAAGAGAAAGAACTTGGTGGGGATGTGCAGAAATAGGACATCTGTCACTACATGTCATCAAATGAACAACCAGTCAGTAGTTAAGCTAATTTAAGATTAATGAAGCATATAAATGAATATCACACAAATCACACTAAAATCATTACTGTCTTTTAAGTATATTAAATATTAATTCAGCTATTTGAATTACGTATATGAGTGGGTGTGAGCAGGTCACTTACGGTCATGCCATATTTTAAGATGAGCTTCATCAGGTCTTCTTCAATGGTGGTCAGGAAACTCTCGCTGGGGTGATCCATCAGAGGAACCACAAGCTCCAGGATCTTCGCAACGTTACAAATCACCATGAAGTCACTCTGAGACTGTGAAAATGACAAACAAATGCATTATGCATAAACACTGAAACAAGAACAATCTTCTGACACGTATACCTTGGGACAATATCATATTAAAACACTAGCAATATACGGCCACTAGATGGCAGAATGACCTTAAATATTGCACTGGTAGAAAGTGGCTTAACATAGATCTCTATGAATCAGTTTTTTTATTTTTTTTTTACCAAATTTAAATTTTTCTGGATTTTTTTGTTTTAATGGTTAAATAACATTAATAAGCATTTCTGATTATTTAAAATCATGACACTTAACAACAATTTATGTCAGGTTTATCAAAAATTAAATTTATGAAATTTTTTCCCCCCAAATTTCACTTTTTTTGGATTTCATTTATCCCGTTTCCATTTGTCTAGATTCTGTTTTATTGGTATTTATTATTAAAAACAGTGGTAATCAAATTCATGAAAAAGGAATAAAACATTAATGAATCTTTTAAAATGTAATGTAACAATTCCTTTTATATTTTTGGCAAACAAAGTTACAAACAGCAGGTTTACTGTTAAAATAAAAGTCTGAACTTACACTGCACTTGGTGGTGAGGTAGGGCTGCATAGTCATGGCATGCTTGACCATCAGCTGCGCTCTGATCTTACTGAACAGATACAGCGTGGTGATGCATGCGACTAACCGCGTCGAGTTCACACTCTTGTGCTCTGCACACAGACAGCATCACAACAGCAAGTTAATACATTTCGTGGAAATTCGAGATCACAAACAAACTGTAGAACAAGTTTTTTCTACTGCCTTGATAGATCATGATGGTTTGTTTCACAAATCAGTTGAATGTTAAAGCGCTTTACATTAATTCATTAAACTTTATACAATAATTCATTATTTACATTTATTTAAAATTACATTAAATGCAACTTAAACACTAATGAACATTAAAAAAAAAAATTAAAACTACAAAAAGCGCAACACAAAGACTTCTAGGAAGACTGAGTGATAGTTAAAACGAGGGATGCTGATGATTAATCGATGATTGATTAATTGTCAATAAACATGTATTCGATTAAAAATGGAATCGATTAAAGGGGTCATGAACTGAGAAACCAAAATTACCTTTATCTTTAGACATATAAAATGTCATTGTACTATAAAAACATCCTGTAAGTTTCAGAACTCAACTTTCTTGTTAGTCTAAAAACAGCTGCACAGCCTGCTTCTACATCGTTGCCTGTTTAGCCCCGTCCACCGATTCATGCACGTAGAGTAAATAACGAGAGGGGAACACAGGTCTACACAGAAACCAAACGATAAAGATGGCTCCGAAGACAACAAGACGCTGTGCAGTGCCAAGATGTGGAAAAACAGTGCCTTTGCAGTGCCTTCCTTCTGAACCCAACATTAGGAAAGAGTTAATGAACTTTATTGCGATTATGAAATTTGGAATAAGAAATAATTGTGATTATGTTGATTAATTGTCTGGTTTAGGGCATTGACGATTATGGCGATTAATTGTCTGTTTTATGGCTTTGACATACATTTTTTATGCACATTGTTCATTAAATTGTTACTAAGGATTGTGATTAACTGAATGCTTTCTAACTTGTTACTTTGCACCTTTAAATACTGAAGTAATTATATATATTTAATCACAATAAAAATAGATGTAGCATGAGCAGTTTTTGATTTAAATTTGATTGTATAATTCCATAAAACACAAACGGAATGGAAGAACGGAAATTCACTCTCTGACAGCAGGTGGCGCTTATGGAAGAGCAGCGATATAGTGTTTCCCTGGTTACCGCTGTAAACAAAGCAGTGCTGCGCTTCTAATTAAATTAAAAGTAAAACAGCCTACACAAATAACATTTAGACTGTGTTTTTGATTAAATAGATCAGTAATTGATGTCATAAAATAATGGGTATGTTTTGATTTAATGGTCAGAAGCTATACCTTACATGGGGCAAAAAAATAAGGGGGGGAAAAACCCCCCCACACAAACATGACACTTATATACACTGATTTATTCATTAATGTGTAATATGTTTTATTTTTTAAACAAATCATGAGCTCTAAAATATTTTCAGAATTTTTACAACCTTTACAAATGTTAAATCTTAAAATAAAATGTTAGGGTTAAGACCATCTTTCTGAGGGAAAAATGCAGCGATTGATATAGTTTATTTATAGTTATTTTCAAAGCTTCAATGCACTGTTAATAAACCTTCATTATTTTTTATTTAATTCTAATAAGTAAGTTCTTGTTAAAAACTAACCAAAATTAAAAATAATTTGCTTATAATTTCTGCACAGGAGAGACTTGGTGTTGTTTCCAAACAAAAGGAAATATATTGGCATCAGCAGCAGTCAAAATGAGTTGAAAAATATCGGCATAAATTCAATATCGTGCATCCCTAATGCAGTGTGTACGGAACCGAACTGAACAACTAGTTGTTAATGAGGTTTTTAATGTGCATAGATGTGTCTCTCTTCTGTACGTGTGGTGAACCACACGGAAAGCAGAACCAGAGCAGTACGAGCCTTGACTCGCTCGTGTGCCAGATCTTGCTAGAAAAATCAGTGAACAAGAACAAAACCATAAAAAAAACGAAGTAAATCCAAATGCTTTATGCTGAAAATAAGACCAAAATATAGCTACTCGCTTTGATAACTCCATAAACCCGATCGCTTTATGATCTGAGCTTAAGGTTGGCATGAAATCAAAATGGAAAATTCTTATTTTTTTTAATGGAATACTGTAGTGTTTAGAATAAATAATTTATCTGTGCACTTCATTATTTTTTTTTTAATTCATGTGCCTTTGTAATCTTTAATCAAAAATGTTAACCTCCCCTCCCCCTCAAAACAACGCATCTTCTCTTCTGGTCACGCTCTGATGGTGCAAGGGCGGAGCTAGTGACGTAAGGGGTAAACACTGGGATAAACGACAGGGGAAAAGCTGCTGATGCTTCACTTTATAGAAATAAATGCATTGACCAGTGTTGACGCGAGTCATGGAGGAGTACACTACTCTTAAAAGTTGAAAGGATATTACCACAACATTACTCTTAGGACATCGCAAACTATTTTTTTTATATGACAACCTGATGGAGGACGCGGTCGGTCATTCAGGCAGTCTTTCTCTCTCTCTTTTGTCACAATAACGGATCATAAACACATGAGACAGCAAAACGTAGCTATGGTTTCCAAGCTGGCAATCATTGCAGTTTTGAGAGTGAGTCTTGTTCCGTACATGTTACGATAATTTAGTGGATTCACTCCTGCATTTAAATGCGGTTGTCCCTCCTGAAACTTACAGTTTGTATGTGGCCTATATGAATGCGCTGCCTTCTTGTGGCTGCTAAAGGAGCGCAATAAATCGCAGTTGTCTGAATTGACCGCAGTTAGATGAAATAACCGCGATCAGACGGTTATTTAATAATCGCAACAGGCCTAAAATGTCACAACACACAAATTTGGGTGACTGTTTTTATTATGTGGTCACTATTGCATTGTCTGTTAAACAGATCGTTGGATATGAGTATTTATGCGTTTTAAACCTGAATCACAGCAGCGTCCATCTGTGAAGAACGTAGGCTGGTAAACATACACAACTGTTAGCCAATCATAGCAGTGGGTGTTTACTTCCGAGTCTACAATCAGCCACCCCTATTCAAACGGAGGGTTCTGATGAGGGGGGTTAAAAAGAGGACATAAAATAGCCTATTACTTCTAAGTTTTTTGATGCAAAAATCTTGATAACATTATGAGTGGACCTCAGAGAACAGTAAAAAACAAAGGCAGTTCATGATCCCTTTAAAGCTATCGATGGTCGATTAAGCAATTTGGTTTTGGGGTGCGTGCAGCTCATGCGCAAAACACATGCAGCAGACGCAAAAAAGAGACTGTGAGTGACAGTGACGGGGCTGGATCTTTTGCGCACATAATTCACAATGTACAAATTAAGCTTTTAACGTGATCCAAACTTTAAAAGTACTTTTTTAAAAAAGGGCGCTGTATGGTCACCCTAGCTTAATTTCAATTTATGGCCTCACACGCCTTTTTCATTTGGCATGAATCCAAATGCATGGTTGCGATGTAACATTTGCCTGCTAACCAATCATTTCTCTTGTAAACAAACTTTTGCACCGCACTTGTGTCATAATATTCATGTAAAAATGTTTGATATGAGCAAAAATGTGTTTTGCTGTAGCACCGCCGGTGGAAACGGTTAGTCACTGACTGGCACAGCCCCGGATCATTTTATTTTAAATGGGCGATAATGTTAATAGCAAACATTGCGATTGTGTTTTAAAATACAACACCAAGCACCATAAAACCATGTTAAAAAGGCGCATTCAGCAATCTCCATGACAGGATATGAAAAAATAACCTCCATCTAAAGTAAAATGATCTCAAACTAACTACGACATGGTCTCTTCATTTTATCAAATGATCATAATCACTATTCACTATCTATTCATTTGACAATCCTACTAGCCTTTTATTTTACACTAAAAACCCCTTTCAATCGAGTGAGGAAGGTGGTGTTTTGTGTGGCATTTGCAAAACTTGTCATTCGGGTGACTATATGCCACTGTAATAGATGCATTTTGGCGTACTAAGGTTAACGATTAACCCATTAATTGATTGTTAATTTAAACAACAACCGATCGTTGGAATTATCATCATTATATGAAAATTGGCATCCCTAGTTAAAACAAAATCAAAAGAGATCCTGTTTTTGATTCAATTAATTGAAATGAACTACCTTAAACCTATGAAGCCTACTCCATCATATTTGATACACAAATTTCTAAGACTTCTAAATTATCAACATGATTAAAATGTGCACACAATCTACTACACGCCTTCTGTTGTCTGATTGATAGTTTATAAAAAGAAAGATTTAAATTGCAAACATTTATTGGACTGAAGTAACTTAGCTTTCCTTGATTATCCATACATAATTTTTTTAGAAAATCATGTAAATACATCAGGCTTTTAAATTTGTTCATCTCTCAATCATCACTGTATTGCACTGCATTATATATTTTGGCCCCCACAATAAAAAAAACTACAAAGCTTTGAACAAAACTAAAAGCTATCTGAATTTCACACATCAGGCTTTACGGGGTTACTGATAACTCAGAGTTTCCCTTAAATTAATTTATTTGTGGCGGACCGCCACAATGTCAGAACTGATGGCCACAAATATATTTTCCAAAATAATAATAATTCGTTACATTTATATAGCACTTTTCAAAAGGCTTTGATAATAAACATGAGCACTGCACGTTTCAAAATTAAAATGTGGCGCGGGTGTTTTTATATGAATGTATCTTTGAAAAGAATCGACCGTCTTCAGAAAAGCTTCGATGTCATTTTCATAGAGTTTTTGAGAGCGGTGCTGCTTTGATTACAGCTGTTACTGGGTAAACCATTATTTCTGCGCTACTGGGGGAAATTCCGCCACACATAGAGTGTAAGTCCGTGGGAAACACTGTAACTGATACGTAAAAAAATAAATCCGATTTTACAAGTCTAGTAGTATGTGCAAGTGCCTCCTCGTACCTGCAAGTGCCTCCTCGTATTTGAGGATGTACTCCACAAGATTGTCCACCAGCTGCACACAGGCCTTCCTGGCTGGCTTATAGGATGAGTCCTCCTCTGACTTTAAAAGCTATAAAAAACAAAACACTGAGTTGCAGATCTACAGTCCTCCAAACTAGAGACCGGCAGATGGAAACGTATTTGACTCAAAAATACTTACATTCTGCAGGAGCTGCTCAAACCAGTCATAGCCAGTGTCCCTACAGGCAGCGACCTGCAGCACAGAAAAGAATAAGATCAACTTGGGGAAGATGCATTTCGAAGAAAAGCCATTTTCACACTAGAACTTTAGGTATGGACATGACTCAGTCTGATTTGATTGATTTTTTTTGCGAAAGTTGCTTTATTAAAGGTGCAGTATGTAATATTAACAGCTAGCGGTTGAAATGGGTACTGCAGTCTAAATTCAAAATATTGGAAAGAGTTGTTTCTCCTGCCCCTCCTCCTCAGACTTTACGCTCACGCAGGGTTCCCGATTGAGGACACGCGACAGGAATGAGCGCAATTGACAATGGAAGGTGATGAGTTTTACACTAAGTTGATGAGTTGATTTATCTGTGTTATAATATTGCTCTGGTCATAGAGCTTATTAGATGGGGTAGAATCCACCACTCTTGTCCTCTGTGGACATCCAGGCCATTTTGTGCTGCTGAGCTCATCAATGCATTCTTTTTTTTACTGTTGATTTGGCCAGTCCTAATGTTCCTGCTATCTCTCTTATGGATTTGTATATATATTTATTTGTCTGTTTGCGTGTGCGTGTGAGTGTGTGTGCGTGTATGTATGTATGTATACAAATAGATATATAAGACCTACACTCCCACGGGACCCAATGCTAGGGATAGGCAATATGGGCTTAAAAATATATTGTTATATTTCTGGTATTTATTGCGATAACGATATCCATAACAATAAGTCAGGGAATCCTGTTTCTTTAGAGAAACATATTATCTTTCCTATTTTTACCCAAAATAGGATGTTGTGAGCATTACTGAGTACACACGTGACGTATTGACTGTTTAATTCATGCTAGAAGCCGGAGGGCATCCTTGCGCAGAAACTCCACATATCTATAGTAGTAGTAATACTACTGACAACGCACCGTGAAATCCCTAATATGGACAAAGGTATCCAGTTATCGCTGAATATAACGCACAACAGAGAGAGAAATTTTAACTGATGAAACTTGAAGACAATAAACATACGATTGCACAAAATTCTAATGCACAGGAGTTGCTCTCGCGGTACTTTGATGAGATACAGTGATCATTCTGCGCAGCACTGCTCCATGCTAACGCACCTATTGTCAACAACTAGACTTTATCGTTATTATTGCGGGAAGACATTCTTATAGTGGGGAGAATTTTTACCGGTATATCGCAAATGATAAGATAATCGCCCATCCATACCCAAGGCAACAGAGTGCGGCGCAGGACAACACTTGATGGGCGAGTACGGGTGCAGGCAGGAAGAGACTCATGAGTGTGCATGGGATGTGGGAGAATAAAATGATCTGCGGGACTCCCGCAAAATAGACATATCTAAACATCAAATATCTAAAAATAAATCGTTATTCATCTATTGCACAAAAGCAACAACAATAACAACTAATAAAACAAATGATTAACATGCACAAGCATAGGCAGTTTCTATTTATAACAAGCAGTGAGCAATGTAGCCAATCACAGACATATCTACTGATTTCAGGAGCGCAATGGCCAATCAAAGGTGTTTAAGTTAGAATCCACTCACCGCTCAGAAGTTCTTGCACAGTGCTGAAAATTGCGTGCTTACGAATCATCCCATTATAACATACGAAGTGCATACATTATGGAATATTTATTGTGCATATATTGTTATAACAGAGCTTTATGAGATCGCGATGAACTGAGATGTCAGTTTTTAGTGATAATATGAGAGCGCTGCTCGCATTCTGCCATGCCAAACCATGCACGCAGCAGCCCATGCTTGTTTTTCGGTTAAAAATAACAGTGAACAGTGGTGTGTGAATGTTGATGCTTAGCCTAGCCTAAATAATGTTATCGGGAGTGCCATTAATGTGAACGCTGCAGGCTGCTGTCTTAGTCCCACCCCAAATGCTCTCATTGGTTGAGACGCGTGATGACGCCCATCCCAAGCCAGTACTGATCAACATCCCACCCCTCCTGTGACCCATGGTTTGTCTGTATGTGAATTCAGAGCCAGTGAGCAACGAATCTACTTCAACATATGCTGATAATAGTATATAGCTGTTTTAATTTAATCCTTTAATATATCTCTTGTGGCCCGTACATAGTGAAAAAACAAATGAGAAGAAACATATTTTGTGTTGAACAGGTTGTTTTTGAAAGTCGGTGCTTGAAATAAAGCTCTTTATTTTATTGATTTTTATTGATGACTGCAGTTGTAGGCCTATAATTCATTGTATAACAGAACTGTTGTAAAATACCTTTTTTAAAGCATTTTAATTGAGAAGTAAATAGCATAATCTTTTGTGATCCTCGCGTCAGTTATACGCTAATAGGCCTATTGCAGGGCAAATTAATTGTAATTTTAATTTAATTAATAAAAGTAACTTCAAAATAATAACAGGCCTAATAAAAATAAGAATGTAACAGGCCTACATTAATTAGAAATGCCAAATCCTCTTAATATTGTCAATAATTGATGTTTTTGACAATATCTCTGGCTATCGTCCATACAAAATCATCGTCTTTCGACGCACCCAAGGAAGGGGAGGGTATCACGGGGCAGACAGCACTTTGCCTGTTATGTCGTTTGGGCTGCCTTGTTGAGTGCAGTGGCACTGAGAACATTATATTTCACACACTTTACGCTCTTTTATTTTCCTAATGTAAAAGGATTAGGATTATATAGGAGATATATATATATATATATATATATATATATATATTAGTGGTGGGCCGTTACTACGCAAGCTATGATGACTTTCACCTTGATATTTTAGCGCGGATGTATAACTAGCCGAATTGCACTGTAGGGGGCGAGAACGAGTCTTCGAACCTGTGTGTATGCCTACTGTGAAATTACCACATCAAGCCTTATGTTATTTATCTTATTTACACGACGGCAAGTCATTTCTGTCTCTACGTTACATGGTCGCGCTCTCTGTATCACGCGCACAGCGGAGTTCCGCCCCGGTTCGCACACACACACACACACACACACACACACACACACACGTTCGTTTTTTAGAAAAGTGGGGACATCCCATAGGCGTAATGGTTTTTATACTGTATTTACTGTATGTGCTATTGGCCTACACCAACCCTACACCTAAACCTACCCCTTACAGGAGACTGTGCATTTCAACTTTCCCCAAAAAAAACTAATTCTGAGTGATTTATAAGCGTTTTGAAAAGTGGGGACATGGGTCAATGTCCTGAGATGTCACCTTCACCTTGTAATACCTATGTCATACCTTTGTCATTATACAAATCTATGTCCTGACTTTTCACAAAAACGCATACACACACACAAACGTAAGCGCACACACAAGTGAGCACACTCCCACTCCTATTTGTAAATATTAAGCCGCAAAACGTCTATTTAAATATGACTTCTGTGTTTATCTCTGTGTTAATGTATGGCGCAGACGCGCGGGTTTGTTCACTACTCATACAGAAGCCCGCGTGACGCTTGCGGCGATATTAACATCTTTCGTCTCACTAAATGAGGACAAAAATACATGAACAACATCTCCAGAACTGCTCTGAGAGTCACTTCATGAGCATTCGAGCGTTTCATTTGAGAAAAACTATCCTCACAGCAACCCGTCAAAATAAAAGTTTGGTTTCACTTGAAGACATTGGGCAGAACGTAATAGGCTACTACTACTAAAACTATTAAAACCTTATCTTTAAGGAATAATCATACAATGTCCTCAATGTTATTATCAATATTAAATAATACAATTTATGTATTAAATTACATAATTTAATTAATTAGCCTATTAATTACCACTACACCACGAATTACCACCATATTATGTTTGCTTCTTGATGACTGCTAGTTGTTTACTACTAGTAGTGAATTTATTCTGATCTACTTGGCAGAATTCAAATGAGCCATTTTAATCTAGATTAATTCCAAGATTACAGTGCCATTAATCTAGATTAAAAAAAAAAAAAAAATTAATCTATGCCCACCACTAATAAATATATATAAATATATATATATACACACACACACAAAATAAATATATGCAATATAAACAGCTGGACTGACCACATCAGTGATGTTGAGAATCTTCCTATTCATTGTCTCTTTGTCATGGCTGGCTGTGGGTGTAAACCACAGCTTCTGGAATGTTTCATTCACCAGTTTCTGGAGGGAGAGAAAGACTGTTAGCTCAAACCTTTGTCACTAACTGGAAAAACCAGTTACAGCAGAAGTTCAGCACCGCATTTATCACGCAAAACAAAGCAGAGAACAGGGTTGCACCTTGATGCCCTCCTCGTCATTGACCCTGCGGATCATCTTCACGCACATCTCTGTGATCTTACTGAAGTTGGGCTGCTCCAAACAGATGTCTCTCAGAATCTTTATCACCCTCTTCCTCACACTGATACCAGTGTCCTTGAGTGAAAGCACATAAAAATACTGTAAACTTCTCGCAGATTACATACAGTATTCAAAATAGCAGAAAAAAACCCCCACAGCGGTACACATTTTTAACATCAAGACATTAGGCTAAAATTTACATCAATGTCTAAAGGGAAAGTGCATATTTTAGGCCTTTAAAGGTTCATTTTAAATTAGGGTTGTTCCGATTCCGATACTAGTATCGGAAATTCCACCGATACCACAAAAAATTCTGGCATCGGTATCGGCGAGTACTTGAACCCATGTACCGATCCGATGCCATTTTTAAACAAGATCTGTAGTTATGCGCGCTAGCTTTGCTTAACGCTGCAAATCGGAAATCAATTCTTCTTCGCTGCTCAGAATGCAAACACAGGAAGTTGTGCTGTGTTGCCACACAAGCAACCACTATTTAGAGCAGCGAAGAAGAAATACAAACGTGCTGGCACATTGCCAGTAAGTTAAATCACTCGCATATGTGACTAAATCTTCACCCTGGGCGACTAAATTATGTCTAATATAAGCCACTGGCTAATAAATAATCAGATTTTACTGGGAGGCTATGTATAAGTTTAGCACAGATATATTGTCACTCGCTGAACACTCTGAGCGCTTCAGAGTTTCTCTCTCCGTCAAGCGATCTATTTTTCAGTTCATCTGAATGGATGCGCAGCGCACCTGTATTTGACGTACTGTAAGCTCTAGTGTGAAGCGCACGACTCGCCGTCGCTTTGCTTTTTTCCTCGCACGCTGAGAGAGAGAGAGAGAGAGAGAGAGGGAGCGAGAGAGGGAGCGAGAGAGTCTTACGTGTAGCGCGTCAATTCTGCATGGTATGTAAACGTTATTCTTTGTTGTATTTTGCTGTCAAAATAACGGAGTTCGTTTGGAATTCTTCAGCTTTTAAGAACTGCCGGGTTCTCCTGTAGTGGGCGGAGCTAATGCGCAAACGACAATCTCATTGGCTGGCGCTCACCTATTATCGTCCCTGTTTTGATTTCAGCAAATAAGTTCGAGCCGATGCAGACAACCTGATTAATATTCATGAATCCAGCAGCTCGTTAATCCTTAGTGCGTTTTATATTGTTCTTAGCAGAATTCATAGTATGATTATTATCTCATCAGTATTATTGATAGTTTTTCCCCATTTTTACAGAAACACTGAATGACCAAAAAAGCACCACCACCTACTTGCCACTCTATCTATCTATCTATCTATCTATCTATCTATCTATCTATCTATGATGAAGCACACCATAAAATAATTGTATCAATTCATACAGATCTAGTAGTACATACAGCTGTATAACCAGATACACACCCAGGTATCGGATCAGTACTCGGTATCGGCCGATACCCTGAGCCTAGGTATCGGAATCGGTATCGGGAAGGGAAAAAGGGTATCGGAACATCTCTATTTTAAACGGTCCTAGAGTATATCAAATTAATTTTTAAAATGACAAATACTGCCTATAAATAATTATGAGGTCATAAAAGTTGCATGCACAATAAAACAAAAAGTTCCTTATGCTCACATTTATCTGATCTAAAAACAGCAATACTGTGAAATATTATTACAAATTAAAATAACCATTTATTCCTAGGATGGGAAAGCCTAATTTTCAGCATCACTCCAGTCTTTAGTGTCACCAGTAATGGGAATAACGGCGTTATAAATAAACGGCGTTATTTTTTTCAGTAACGAGTAATCAAACGAATTACTGTTTCCCCCGTTATAACGCCGTTACCGTTACTGACAATAAAAGTGGCGTTACTATATTATATTATTAGAATTTAATTTTTCAGTTCATCTGAATGGATGCGCAGTGTAGCTCTATTTGACATGCCGTAAACTCTAGTGTGAAGGCGCACGACTTGCAGTCGCTTTCTCTCACATACACGCACGCAAAGAAAGATACAGAACAAGATTATTTCATAACATGCAGAATTGACGCGCCACATGTAAACGATAGTCTTTGTTGTATTTTCTTGTCAAAATAACGGAGTTCCTTTGGAATTCTTCAGCTTTTAAGAACTGCCGCTTTCTCTGGTTGTGGGCGGAACTAATGCGCAAACGACACTCATTGGCTGGCGCTCACCTATTATTTTGATTTCAGCAAATCAATTCGAGCGAACTCAGACAACGTGATTAATATTCGCGTTTTATATTGCTGACAAATATGCATTCATACTTGGTTATTCTAATTACTAAAGTTCTATCATCATATAATATAAAATTATCATAATATATTATAATGCTTGACTGACTGATACTAATTGTCAGTAGATAAATAGTGTAGATTAATGTACAATGTTTTATCATAATAATTTATTCTTTTTAGTGTCTATTTCATTAATTTAACATATTTAATATCGGGAGCATCCAAAGTTATTTGACATTTGAACATTTTGTAAAAAGTAACGCAATAGTTACTTTCCCTGGTAATTAGTTACTTTTATAATGATGTAACTCAATTACTAACTCAGTTACTATTTGTGAGAAGTAACTAGTAACTATAACTAATTACTTTTTTAAAGTAACGTGCCCAACACTGAGTGTCACATGATCCTTCAGAAATCATTTTAATATGACATTTTTTTTGTTCTCATTTTTAGAAAACCATTACATTTTTTCAGGATTTTTTTTTTAAAAATTAAGAGAAAGCAAAAAAAACTAACAAAAAAAAAAAAACTTTTCTGTAAGATTATAAATGTCAATCTAATGCATTCTTCTTGAGTAAAAGTATAATTTTCTTTACAAAAATAAAATAACAAAAAACCTTGACCCAAACTTTCGAATGGTAGTGTGTACATTTACATATAGAGATATTGCTCCATATGAAGCTTTACATTTTGCTGCCTTAACTTTCAGACAGGTACTGATCTGAAGTGCAGTCATACCAGTATCCTCTCGATGAGCATGTCATAGTACTGCTCCGTCAGCTGAGGTCGACTCAACACAAACCGTCCCAGCAGCTCGACCGCTGCTTCCCTCACACTGGTGGAGTTATCCATCAACCGCCCGTGAACACCACGCTGCATATCAGACTACACAACACAGACAAGCATACCACAATCACAGACATGAACAGTCAACTCTGACAGAATTACCTATAGTCTTGTGCTGCCAGTTTTAAATTTAATTGCAGTTCTTACCCTGGCCAGTATACTGGGGTCAACAGCCACCACCTCAGACAGACACTTCATGGCTTTGGTCCTGACAGCTATGGCGCTCTCCCCTAACACTCTCAGAATCTAAAAGAAAATACAAAAAAAGAAGTATTTGTTAGGCACATTAATACCAGGTGGAAACTGATTTTGTCTACATTTTAGACCCATCTTCTCACCTGTGTCAGGTAGATGTCAAAGCTCTGAGAGAAGGGTCTGGTGGAGGCCAAGTAGCGTACAACAAGGCAGGCATCCTCATAGTCCACAGTGTCTGAATTCATCCTGCCAAAAGATTTACTTGGCATTAACACCACAATATAACCCTTATAATACAGTCTTAACTGAGGCTGAGGACATTACATAATTAAAGCAGATATATGTGTGTGGTAATACCTGAGAGTAGCAAACTGATTGGGAGTTGAATTAATGACGGAGTGGAGGAATTTCTTGCGAGTTTCTGCACGTTGCAAGATGTCTCCGGTGGCCTGGAGTTCTTTGGCGTGCTGCGTGCCCTCCAAATCATCCTCCTTTTGATTCTGAGTCCTCATGGCCTTCTCAGCCTCCGTAGTGCAGTCTCTGAACCACTGAGCGATGTAAAATTTGCGTGCAAACTACAATACAAAATCAGATTGAGGAATGTGACATGGCAGATTAAGGATAGAAAAAGGGCAAATTAGTGATATCTGTATGAGTAAAATGCTAATTTTGTTCATGTCTCTATAACAATAATAATTATTATTATAATTGAAAGCATTAATCATTATAATAAATTACAACAATTATTATTACTGATATCTGCTATCAGTAAAATGTTAATTTTGTGCATGTCTCTGTTATTACTATTATTATTACTACTGTTGTAAATAATATTAATATTTACATAATCCTTTAACTATTAATAATAATTAAACTATATACTATCATACAGTATCAGACAGAAATTAAGTTGTTTTTTAATATTACTATTCTCTTCATTTAATGGGATATTACTATTTTAAAAGTTAAATCTCAAAGTTATAAAACAACACAAATGGAAATATGAAACAAAATGTAAATTCAGTAGGTACATTTAGAGCACCACTAGGGATTTTCTCCACCAAAGTTTACTTATAATTTTAAAGCATAAACCTTTAGTGCAAAAGGTTTTTAGGATAATTCAGTCATGCATTCCTAAACATTTGACTGTCGGTACTGTTATTTACAGGTGTTATATTAAATCACAGGCAACTTTAGAGTTTAACACTTGATCATAGAGAAAGACGTATTGCCTGACCACAACTCAACATAAAGGCTGCAGGAAATTAAGAGTATCTGAGCTGGACTCACTGTGAGGGCAGGGTCTGTTTCTGCACTCTCATCCATATAATCCAATAAGGCTTTCTGCAGCCGCTGAGTCTCATCTCCCTCTGTGCTCTAGAGACACATACAAAAAGCACAAAAATTTAAAAAAAAAAAAACATTTTAAATTTTGTGTTTAGATGTGGTCCACATGCAGCAGCATGTGTAATGCAGATACATGTACCTCTCTGATGATGTTGTCGATGGCTTTCTGGTCCATCCTGCTGGTGACGGCATCTTTCCTCAATCTGGCTGCTACGGTACCCAGATAATCCAGTGATGCCACTCGCAGTGCCATCTCTGTCTGTTTGTTACTGAATTGGTGCACCTAGAGACAGAGCATGAAGAGTCAAGGATCACTGAAGAAGTCAAACCTCTGTAGCAGTGTTAATTTTGACAGCAAATTTTGATTTAGTTTTAGTCATAGTGATATTTTGTCATCTGAATTGTTTTTAGTTTTTTTTAGTCGACTAAATCTACAGTAAATTTAGTCGGCTAAAATCTAATGGGTTTAGTTACAGTGCATTTATTAAGCATTTCTCTAAAATTTCCAAACTCATTATATAGGTTTGATATTAAGGTTTTATCAGGATAGACTGCGATTTAACTGCGGTGACACACAACATGCCTTTGTTAAAATTAAATAAAACCACTTCTCATAAAGAACAAGAACATGGTCTTCTTTTTAATGAAATACAAATGGTTATATAGGCTAATTATGCATTCTTTATAACAACTTGTTTACCATATTCTTCATTCTTTCAAGCAGATATATTTATTTCTATAAATAAATTTAGATTAATCTTTAGGGCTACTAAAGTGATTCAGTCAGGAGCATTGAGTGATTTTCTGTCTTTCTTTTGTTGCTTGATTAACATCAATGACTCAGACAATAGATATTAAATTAGGCTGCTGTCCCTTTAAAACTGAATGCACGGATGCAATGGATGCAATGTCCTGATACACGTTCTCCCAACTGTTTATGTTCACTTAAGACATCATTTTGTGTGTATTTCTCCGTTCATGCGACGTGAAAGTGTACTCACGCGCCGTGAGACGCGCTTTCTGTGCGTGTATGCTTCAGTGTCTGCGCTCAGAAAACCGGACCGAATTGAGTTCTCTCTTGCGTTGTCAGATTTTTTTATTTAATAAAAAAGTAAAATGTGTAAAGAAATAAAAAATAGTAACAGAAATACATCATACACATTATATTTGCAAATCATGTTAAAACTATAAATTGTAAAAAAACAAAAAAACAAATACACTACCAATCAAAATTTTAACAGTAAGATTTTTAATGTTTTGTAGAGAATTCTCTTCTGCTCACCAAGCCTGCATTTATTTGATTCAAAATACAGCAAAAAGTGTCACATTTTTTAATATTTTTACCATTTAAAATAACTGTATTCTATTTGAATATATTTTCAAATGTAATTTATTCACGTGACTTCAAAGCTTTATTATTATGTTGAAAACAGCTGAATAGAATTTTTTCAGGTTTCTTTGATGAATAGAGAGTTCAGAAGAACAGCATTTATCTGAAATAGAAAACTTTTGTAGCATTATAAGTGTCTTTATCATCACTTTTAATCAAGTTAAAGCATCCTTACTAAATAAAAGTATTAAATTTCTATAATTTCTTTCCCAACAAAAAATATATATATACTGACACCAAGCATTTTAATGGTATAGTGTATAATGTTACAAAAGCTTTTTATTTCAGATAAATGCTGATCTTTGGATCTTTCTATTCAAAGAACCCTGAAAAAAATTGTTTTAAATGTTGATAATAATAATAAAAAATGTTTTTTGAACAGCAAATCACCATATTAACAAAATGATTTCTGAAGGATCATGTGACACTGAAGACTGGATTAATGATGCTGAAAATTTAGATTTGATCACAGGAATAAATTACATTTTAAAATATATTAAAATAGAAAGCAGTTATTTTAAATTTTAAAAATATTTCACAATATAACTGCTTTTGCTGTATTTTGGATCAAATAAATGCAGGCTTGGTGAGCAGAAGAGAATTCTTAAAAAACAAAAATTTTACTGTTCAAACACTTTTGACTGGTAGTATATACACGCACATTATTGTATTTATATAATTTATATGTTAATTTTAATTATAATGAATTTTCATCTAATTTCATTTATCACAAATTGCCTGAAGCTCCATCGTAAACTCCTACAGCTTCATAAATATGCATGTGTTTTCATGTTTAGCATGGCCAGGGAAGTTAATGCTCTGTTGCAGATAATGTGATTGGCTATGGCTTGTTCTTACCAGTAATCTACCCAGCAGGCTCAGCAGTAATTCTGAAGCAGGCCACTCGGGTTTGTTGACTGTAGACAGCAGATCCTGCACGAAATTCTCAAACAGCGGTCTGTAGTCTTCCTCACCCTGTTTACTGCCACACCTGAGATGTAGCAACAATACAGAAACACATTCTGAGTACTGCACACACACATATACTTCATAAAGAAAAAATGGAAAATGGAAGGATGTTCTGACTTCTTGAGGAAGACAGAGAGGAAGTTCTGAGCCGTCCGTCTGGCTGTTTCATACGAGTTGGTGATGAAAACATCGTCATCAACCTGAAAAACGGATTAAATCATATTGTTACTATAGCCTGTAAATCTACACCAGACATTATGGCAATAGAGTAAACGTGAGACTAGCTCAAGTAATGTTGGGTGAGTAACTAGTACCTTCTTGTGATCGTCTTCAGAGTCTCTCTCAGAGGGCAGATGGACCACGCACTGAATTAGCTGCAGCACCAAAGCACTAACCATTTGAATGTATATGGGCTCACCCTCAGCATCACTACTGTTCAACCTAAACACACAGACAGAATCGACATTAAGGAAATGCTTGTGTTTATCACACATCAATAGTTTAGGCAGAACTGCCATCTGAATTTAGGCAGTCATATCAATACCTGAAGTTCCTGAGGCTGCGTTTGCTGGTGGGCAGTCTGGCCAAAGAGGTAAAAATCTCCTCTAGAATTAACTGTCTATGCTTCTCGTAACGAGAGAACACCTGAGACAAAGAGAGAAGTGAAATGCCTCCATTAGTGTCATGTTTTGACAGTTTAATTCATTAAAAAAAAATTTGATTTTCTTTGGTCACAAAAGAAGAAAACAAAAGCGGCATTCCAGATTTTAAGCCAAAATATGTATTTAAGGACAAAAATCACAATGGCTCATTTTGGAAAAAACAGCTAATTAATTTTGCTGTTATAATGTAATTTTATAAATTAATAATTTGATTATATTAATACCATTGTAATTTAGTTCATAATTACATTTTGTAATTATTTTAAATTTGCCATAAAATAGGAAATAAAAAATAAATAAATAAATAAAGAGAGACATTCCTGATAGAAGGAAAGGTGAAAATGGCTTAACAGTTTTGTTATAATTATATATATATATATATATATATATATATATATATATATATATATATATATATATATATATATATATATATATATATATATATATATATATATATATATATATATATATATATATATATATATATGATTATATATTTAATAATTTATGAAATCATGCAAAATAGTTTAATGACAATGCGACCACTACAAATCATTTTAACTTTGTGTCAGTATGTCATAAATAGAGCGAGGCATCAGTTTACTGTCGGGGATTTGACATGTCGCCCTGCGCCGCATCCAGTGTAGACAACTTCACTGATTATAATGAGTTCTGTTGTATTTTGTCGCGTCACACTGCTCGTGCTCGTTGTAGACACAGTGAGAGCCACTCAGATGCACCTGAGCACTGAATTACGTTCACTTCCTCGTCTATATGTGCCTGTAATGACACATCTTATCGTTTGAGATATACCGGTAAAAATTGTCCCCAAGATAAGAATTAGTCTTCCCGTGATATAACGATAAACTCTAGTTGTTGACATATTTCTGTGTGCGACAGTGCGGAGAGCCATCGCGGAAGGCAGATGTGAAATTGAGGAGGAGCTGATCGCTAAATGAGGAGCTCGAGCTCGAGCTGGAACTGGTTTGGTTAGGGCTGTACCGTGCTACAAAAAAAAAAAAAAACGGTCTGAGCCTTGAATAAATAAATGTACTACAGCAGCACGTGTGCAATACAGTTTTGCAGGGGTATAAGCCTGTTTACAAACCTGCTGTCCAACAAAGATATAATTTATTGACATGCTTTTTCTCCAAATTAACTTAACATAGTTGAGTGTTTGAAATAACTTCTTTTTGTGACCAGACGTGGTTTCATATTACAGAATGATAGATACAGTGATTGTATAATAATTATATACAGTGATAAAGGCCATGTCGATTAGCACTGCATTATAAATATACTTTCCTTATAAAAAATACCCAAGATTGCTTTAAGAACACAGATAAACCATGTATTTTGTGCAACTGTATGTTTATTGTCGTCAAGTTTCATCAGTTAAAATTTCTCCGTTGCTTTATTCAGTGATAACTGGATACCTCTGTCCACATTAGGGATTTCATGGAGTGTTGTCAGTAGTATTACTTCTTCTATGGTTATGTGGAGTTTCTGCGCAAGGATGCCCTCCGGCTTCCAGCATGAATTAAGCAGTTAATACATCACGTGTGTACTCCGTAATGCTCACAACACCCTATTTTGTTTAAAAACAGGAAAGATAATTCTTTTCTTTAAAGAAACAGGATTCCCTGAATTATCGTCATTGATATCGTTATCGCAATAAATACCAAAAATATTGTGATACATTTTTAAGCCCGTATCACCCATCCCTAATACGTGCGGAATTATGTCAAAATGCATGTCTCTGCAAGTATCCTTGTAAACACAGTTGCTTATGGCTTAGGTGAAGGTCAACAATTAAGACAGAAAATGGATGTGTAACAGTATATTGGTTCACAGCATGTTCCTGCATTCGGTGTCATGAATTTTAATAAAAAACTAAACAGAGAAAAATCACTTTTGTAGCTTTAACACAGATTTATTAGATTTAATTTAGGTGAAAACTATGCAGGGTTATTTTACATCTGATTATTCAATTTCTGTACCTGAATACTGTTAGACTTACCTGAAAAATATAAAGCACTTTATACTTCATTTGTATCTTTGTTCTATTATATTTATCTATGCTTGTAATTTGTTTATTTTCTATGCTGATTTACTCACCTACAAAATCACCCCAATCACTGATTATTTTTTTCCAAATAGAGCTATTCAAGTCATCTGGTGATTTTTTTTTCTTTTTTTTTTTTACATGTCGCAATATATATTGCAGAACAACTAAATAAATCGCAATGCGAGTTGTCTTCCAATATCGTGCAGCCCTACTTTTAATGCATGATAAACCAAAAGCATAGGGTTTTGCTGCTAATCTAAGAAAACATACCGCCGTCACCAGCTTTATGGCACACAGCTGCAGCTCACTGACATTCTCCACAAAGAAAGGAGTAATGCCCATCGAAGAGACCTGCAGAAGAACAAAAACACAGCACGATACAACATACAATAAATGCAAATAAACTATAGAGCCTACAAAAATATGCTGCATCGATCAGTTCCTACCTGCAATATTGTTGTATCTGTCAACAGCTGAATTTCCAGCAGCTCTGAGATGTTGCTGACGACGTCACACACTTTGTTGTAGAGCATGATGATGACTCTCTGCTTGGCGGTGGAGCACTTGGCTCGCTTTGCTTTGGAGCTCAGCATGGAACCTGAAACCACACACGGGTTCATACCACATCAAGATGTTATGAAGTAGTTCATTTACTTTTACAAACAGATGTACTGGAAGCAAACACCAAAGTAAAATGTGTCAAAAAAATTATCATCAGCATTATTAATTACAATAATAACAAATTTAGTTCATCTATAAAATATTTAGTTTTAATAATCCATAAAAATATTTAAAATTGCTCAGTAAGATTTTAAATATAAATAATACATTTCTATGAACTCTGTCAGACTAACCAAAATACTGCACTTGGCTGATCTTTCACATTTTTATTTTTGATTATTTTTTATCATTAAGACGTTAGACAATTAATGCAATGTAACCCTCAAGTAAGAAAAAAAGTATATATTTTTTTGTCGTATATTGGTCCAAAAAAAAAAAACATTTAGGCATTGAATACAGTGAAAAGTTCTAAAGCAAAATCCTTTTTGTGAATATTTTATGGTTTTGTACCAATTTAAACACATCAGACTTGGTGTGAACAGGCCTTCAGCAGAAATTAAGTGATTTTCAAATAAGGCCAAAAACTGGCAGTATTTTTTTTTTCTTCCATTTTAATGTGATGTCATTTTTTTTTACTTGTAGGGTACCTCCTTGTTTTTTTTTATTAAACTTGTCAAACAATTCATTTAGACATTAAATATAGTAAATAATTTTAGAGCAAAATATTTCATGATTTTGTATCATTTACATAAATCAGACTTGGTGTGAACAGCCCTTCAGCAGAAGTGAAGTGTCTCACCTCCTTTAGGGTCGATTCTGTAGACCGGATCATACTGTGGGTAAAGAGTATTTTGCAGGTGGAACTTAGTGTACTGCAGCACTCTCTCTATCACGTCTTCAATGTACACGGCTTTGGGCATGTGTGATGATGTCATGATGTTCAGTGCTGTCAGACATGCATCCGCTGATTTGGTCACACGCTCCATGATGAGATCCCGCCAGAGACGCTCCTCGTCCTCTACATCGTTATCCTGATGAAGACCAGAGAGAAGACTGAGGGAAAGCACTGAACTACAAGTAAAGGCATCATTCGAAGTGTGAAAGTGTCACTCGAAAAACCAACATGATTAAGGAACAAAGTGATTTTTACATGGTTCATAAGTGTAGAAAGACTGGATCCATCCAGAATGTTCTTCTCCAGAATATTCAACAGCTTCACCAGTTTATCAGAAGGAATCTGGGCATTAGAGGAAAAAACAACAGAATGAGGTTTATAGCCAGAATGGATGTTACAAAAAATGGATTTTTCTTTTCTTTTTTTCACTCTCTGAGATTTCTGTGCACTATATAAATGTACTCTATACAAACCATTTATAATAGAGATGCACCGATTGCAATTTTCTTGGCCGATACTGATTTTTGCCGATTCCGATTTTCTTTCTAAAAACTATAATTGACAGCATATACGAACAAAAATCTATACTTTTTTTAATGCAAAAATAAAAAATAGAAAATTATTAAACATTACAATTCCCCCAATCTGGACAAAGTTACAGATGTTATCTCACTTAAACAACTCTCAAAATGACGTTCTCTGTGACTAGAAAAGAGGTAGAAATAATAATTAACTGAAAAGGAGTTGCTGTACTATAAGAAAACAGATGTCATTTCCCCACTGTTTCTTGAAAATTGTCATTTTTTCACTAACCTTATTAAATGTGTCATCTTTCAGATCAAATTCTAACATTGTTTGGGCTGATTCATTCAGAAACGAGGGAAGAGACTATTATCTTTATGAATGGGTTACTGAATCATTGGCTCACTTAATTCGTTCAAAAACGTGAATTAATTCAGTAACAAATCACCGCTGTGTTGCTTGGAGACACAAAACAGTTCTGGCTTTGCCTTTGATTGGAACTATTTTCATCAGCGAAATTGAGCAAAAACAGTCAATATTGTGTCTAAAATCTAAGTCACTTAATTTTAACTTCTTGTTTATTGAACTGCCATTGTATAAAATTACATTCCAATAGTGTTGAAACATTGTGGTCGTGCAATGTTGCGCACCTAAATCATATTTTAAATTTTTTTTTCTTTTACTACCACAGTATGCATCTATATCTTTCTGTGTGTGCTGTTGTTGCGCTCATTTGTTCAATCATATCAATCGCCGCAAGTGTGACCTCAAAACAGACTGGCTCAGAATCGGCAGACTGACCGGCCGGTCACCGGTCCGGGCAGATCATTCGGAAAACAGGGTTGCTGCAGGATTTTTAAGCTAAAATTTAAGACTTTTTAAGAGCTGCACAAATAAAAGTAATACAATATGAGCGCGGTAGGGCAATGTCTATGGTAAACTATTAAACTGTAAAATGACTGTAAAAAGCATAATTTACAATTCAGATAAAAGTTTCCACAAAAACAAAGTTTTATAAAATGATACACTTCACATTTCAGCATATTATATAATTTTTAAGAAAATGGATGAGTCAAAAGTATTAATTATTATTTCAGTGGCATGAAAAGGTTTTTGCCCCTTCCTGTTTTTTTTTAATTGTTTTTGCATATTTGTCACACCTAAACGATTCAGATCATTAAACAAATGTTAATATTACACAAAGATAATGCAACTAAATACAAACTGCAGTTTTTAAATGATTTCATTTATTAAGGGAAAAAAGCTGTCCAAACCTACCTGGCCCCCTCCTGTTAAATCATGAAATAACTGTGATTAACCACATTATTTTAGAAAGCCGAGTTAAATTTCACTAGACACACCCAGGCCTGTTTACTGCCAGACCTGTTGAATCAAGAAATCACTTAAATAGAACCTGTCTGACAAAGTGAAGCATGTTTAAAAAGCAACACATCATGCCACGATCTAAAGAAATTCAAGAACAGATGAGAAACAAAATAGTTGACGCATCAGTATGGAAAGGCACTTTCTAAGGCTTTGGGACTCCAGCGAACCACGGTCAGAGCCATAATTCACAAATGGAGAAAACATGTAACAGTGGTGAACCTTCCCAGGAGTGGCCGGCCTACCAAAATTACTCCCAAGACTGCAACGACAACTCATCCAGGAAATCATAAAAGAACCCAGAACAACATCTAAAGAACTGCAGGCCTCACTCGCCTCAATTAAGGTCAGTGTTCATGATTCAACAATAAGAAAGAGACTGGGCAAAAACAGCATCCATGGGAGAGTTCCAAGGAAAAAGCCATTGCTGACCAAAAAGAACACAAAGGCGTGTCTCACATTTGCCAAAAAATATATTGATTATCCCCAAGACTTTTGGGCAAATATTCTGTGGACTGATGAGACAAAAGTTGAACTTTCTGGAAGGTGTGCATCCCGTTACATCTGGTGTAAAACCAACACAGCATTTCATAAAAAGAACATCATACCAACAGTCAAACGTGGTGGTGGTAGTGTGATGATCTGGGGCTGCTTTGCAGCTTCAGGACCTGGATGACTTGCCATAATTGATGGAACCATGAATTCTGCACTCTATCAGAAAATCCTGAAGGAGAATGTCCAGCTGTCAGTTTGTGACCTCAAGCTCAAGCGCACTTGGGTTATGCAGCAGGACAATGATCTCAAACACACCAGTAAGTCCACCTTTGAATGGCTCAAGAAAAACAAAATTAAGGTTTTGGAGTGGACAAGTCAAAGTCCGGACATAAATCCAATTGAGATGTTGTGGCATGACCTTAAAGGGTTACTCCACCCCAAAATGAAAATTTTGTCATTAATCACTTACCCCCACGTCGTTCCAAACTCATAAAAGCTTTGTTCATCTTCGGAACACAAATTAAGATATTTTTGATGCATTCTGACAGCTCTCTGACCGTCCCATAGACAGCAATGTAATTAACACGATCAACGTCCAGAAATGTAGAAAGGAGACGTAAAATAATCGGTAAAATAATCCATGTAACATCAGGGGTTCAACCGTAATTTTACGAAGCTATGAGAATACTTTTTTTACGCAAAGAAAACAAAAATAACGACTTTATTCAACAATTTGTCTCCTCTGCATCACCTTAGCACCTTTTTGTATCCACTGAACGCAAACAGCATATGCTGTTCTGTGTCAGCTGCGCCATGCGGATACAACCAGTTATTAGATTTAGGAATCAATTACTTTTTCACGTAGGGCCAGGCAGGTTTGAACAGCTTTTTTCGCTTAATACAGGTGTTGGTCATATAATTAGAATATCGTCAAAAAGTTGATTTATTAAACTTGTATATTATATTCATTCATTACACACAGATTGACATATTTCAAATGTTTATGTCTTTTAATTTTGATGATTACAGCTTACAGCTCATGAAAGTCAAAAATCAGCATCTCAAAATATTAGAATATTTACATTTGAGTTTCAATAAATGACCATCCCTACAGTACAAATTCCAGGTATCTCTTGTTCTTTGAAACCATAATAATGGAGAAGACTGCTGACTTGATAATGATCCAGAAGATGAACATTGACGCCCTCCACAAACAGGGTAAGTCACAGAGGGTCATTACTGAAAGGTATGGCTGTTTACAGAGTGCTGTATCAAAGCATATTAAATGCAAAGTTGACTGGAAGGAATAATTTGGGTAGGAAAAGGTGCACAAGCAACAGGGATGACCGCAAGCTTGAGAATACTGTCAAGAAGAGCTGATTCAAACACTTGTGAGAGCTTCACAAGGAGTGAACTGAAGCTGGAGTCAGTGCATCAAGAGTCACCACGCTCAGACATCTTCAGGAAAAGGGCTACCAAGCCACTTCTGAACCAGAGACAACGTCAGAAGCGTCTTACCTGGGCTGTGGAGAAAAAGAACTGGACTGTTGCTCAGTGGTCCAAAGTCCTCGTTTCAGATGAAAGTAAATTTTGCATTTCATTTGGAAATCAAGGTCCCAGAGTCTGAAGGAAGAGTGGAGTGGCACAGAATCCAAGTTGCTTGAAGTCCAGTGTGAAGTTTCCACAGTCTGTGATGATTTGGGCTGCCATGTCATCTGCTGGTGTTGGTCCACTGTGTTTTCTGAAGTCCACAGTCAACACAGCCATCTACCAGGAAATTTTAGAGCACTTCATGCTTCCTTCTGCTGACAAGCTTTATGGCTGATTTCATTTTCCTGCAGGACTTGGCACCTGCACACAGTGCCAAAGCAACCGGTATCTAGTTTAAGGACCATGGTATCCCTGTTCTTAATTGGCCAGCAAACTCACCTGACCTTAACCCCATAGAGAATCTATGGGGTATTGTGAAGAGGAAGATGCGATATGCCAGACCCAACAATGCAGAAGAGCTGAAGGCCACTATCAGAGCAACCTGGGCTCTCGTAACACCTGAGCAGTGCCAAAGACTGATCGACTCCATGCCACGCCGCATTGCAATTAGAGGACAGCTTTACTCACATGTGATGTGCATAAACACAGTTTGGTAGTGAACCGAACCAAGAAGAAAATGCAACAATGTAACAAATTAATCCCCTTTTCAGAACAAAGCAAATAATCTACAGGTCTGAACGCACCCAAGACCTCTTGAAATCATAATTAAGACTTTCTTGTACAATTTAAAACTTTTTATGGCCTTAAATTGGATACAAGTAAATTTAAGACTTTTTAAGGACCCACAGGAACCCTGGAAAACCAGCTAATTCCAGTCGGTGGCCGGTCGATCGGTGCATCTCTAATTTATAATATAACAAAATATTTCTGTGTCAAATAAATGCTGTAATTTCGAAACTGTTCAAAGAATCCTGAAAAAAATACTCCACCAAAATATTAAGCAGCAACTGTTTTCAACAATGATACTAATGAGAAATGTTTCTTCAGCAGCAAATCAGTATATTAGAATGATTTCTAAAGTATCAAGTTACATTGAAGACTAGTGCAATGATGCTGAAAATTCATCTTTGCATCACAGGAATAAATTACATTGTAAAATATATTCAAACAGAAAACGGTTATTTTAAATTGTAATAATTCTCCACAATATTACTGTGTTTTTGATCAAATAAATGCAGCCTTGGTAAGCTTTTTTTTTTTTTTAAATTTGAAAAAAAAAATTTGAATAACAGTGTATGTAACGCAACTAAAGTGCATTTAAACTTTGTCAGATTTTAGGAGTGCACTATCATACAGATGCTCTTTATAGAAGTACTATCATATAGATTTCATGGGGCTTTTAACAATTGCATAAAAGGAGTAGTATTCCAATAATGTATCTCTTACCCTGCAGGTGATGCCCATGGCTTTTATCTTAGCAGATTCGCTACCCAATTCATTTAGCTGCTGTTTCCCTAACAACAGCTCCTGAGGGATCTCATCGTCATCTAAGAACAAACAAATGTCAACACAGAATTGTCAAAAACTGAAAGAGATGGTACATAAAGTCCTGCATCTGCCCAAAAAAAAAAAAAAAACTGAAATATTACTAATTATGTACTATATTACTATTACTAAAATTGCTGATTAAAGAAAAATGCTGATTAAAGAATAATGTCATGTTCATATTCAAATCATAATTTGTGAGAAAGTGTGATGTGTTAGAGCAAAACAGCACCCTAAAATGAATAATAAACAAGTCTTGGATTTAATTGAGCAAATATGATACAGGGTGGTAAATTCTACAAAAAAAATTGATATATTGCCCTAAACTGACCATTAAAGTCCACATCCTCAAGATTCTCCAAGATGTTGTCAATACTCAACGAGAACCTCTTAAAAGTGGAAGAGTCCATCATTTCTGCAGAAAAAAAAAAGTGGAAAAGTACAGGGATTTAATGAGCATCATTCTGATGGGGGAAATGCTATAAAGGTGAGAAGGTTAAGAAAGAGGTGAAAGAGTTTACCTTCAGGTGTTAACTTGGGCTCATACGCTTTCCTCCTCTTCTGCTTCTCCTTCGTCTTTAAACGCCTTGCAACTGAAAGGAAAAAAAAAAATCTCTAACTCAACCACTAATAAACCATTTAAACAAATTTCAGAAAAATCTCAAACATGATGACATTATAGCTACTCTAAGTTTTGGAGCAGATCTTTGATTTTATAATTAAATGCTCAAAGGGATAGTTCACCCAAAAAGGAAAATTATGTCAACATTACATCATTTACAGACCTTTTTGGATATTTTTCATTTTGGTTACCTGGACTTTCAATGGAGGGACAGAAAGTCTTGTGGGTTTGCACAGACATGAGAGTGAGTAAATGAATTTTCATTTTTTGGGTGAATAATCCATTTCATTGACACAATAGTTTGTAGCTAACCGTCACTAAGGCTGGGGGGAGGTGAATCTTGGTCAGAGTCATCATATCGGCTGCCT